>JALBXZ010000272.1:0-49753 GCA_027580255.1 Therioaphis trifolii
GTTGAAGTATGTCCGTGAAGTTAGCAATTTCTACTAGCAATTTTTGATAAGAAAAAAAAATCCAACATGGCGGACATGTATATTATGTTGCCTATATCCAACCTAAAAAGGGGTTTATAATATAATACATGATAATATAAACATACCAATTTTTCAAAATTTCAATATAGGTAAAATTATAAATTTCTTGATTATTTGTTCGAAATTATATCATTTTTATGTATAAATTAATTAACTAGTTGTAGATATTTAATTAATTACAATTGCAAAGTTACTAAATTAATACTGATGTAGTTAATTTTTAAACAAATTCCTTGTATGGCCTAAAGGCATTAAAGGCCAACAAAAAAAAATATTTTTCATGGAATGAATATAATTTAATAGAACTTTGTAAGTCATTATAAATTGTACAGTTATAGAGATACACAAAATTTTTAAATGTATGCATATTAAGAAAATATTTCTGAATGAGATCTTTTGAAAAATAAGCTCTTGTAAAAAGTACAAATGTATATTAGCCATTCAAATACTTTGATTTTATATGACTTAATATATGGTAATACTAAATCTCTTTAACAATTTCAATCGTGTATAGTTTAATCAAACTCATTATCATCCCATAAAATCTGAAATTACAGATTCTTTGATCAAAATGAATCACAAATTAATTTCTCTACCAATTGAAGACCTCAGAGCACCAACAAAACATCTTTATTCTATACAATTTTTCAGAAAGAAAAATCTGTTTTATTAAGTAACAAAGTTAAGTTATTAAGTAACATAGTTATAAAAATTAAAATAAATATATTTTGGCTCCATCATGATGCCTATAACTAAATATACAAAATCTAAGTTCTCAACTCAAATAACAAAACTTGGAGACCTCTAGTTCTTATTGCCTTAAAATAATGTATTTACATTAATAATGAATACTTTAAATGTATAAAAATAATGTAATAATAGTTTTGAAAAAAAAAATGTTGTATTTAGTATTACTTACTAAATTGTTTTAAATGTTTGTATACAGATTTTAAGTAATTATTTTATTAATATATTTCAATCAAAATGTATTCAATCAAATTCTCAATAACCATTACAATCATAACAGTAATTAAATATTATACATCTATATTATGTTAAGATACAGAAAAACTAACAAACTATACAAAACTATATAATTTATTAATTAACAAAAATTTGAAATGAGTACAAACCTTTAAATTTAGAACTTATAAACATTAGTTTGTATACTATTAATGAAAATTGTTTTAACTGGACTTCGTTCAAACATATTTAAATATTAGGTACATAAACAAATTCAAAAAATAATAATAATAAATTAACATTGTTAAGAAATACTTCTTAAAATCAAAACATCATTCAAATATTTAAAAAAAATGTATGCTAAAGAAGTATTAACTTACAAACTACACCAAACATATGGTATAATAAATTATTTAACAAAGAATATTATTAAGAAATTTACACAAATTAAAATATTATAAAACATAATTTTTTATTACAATATGATATTTAAAATAAACAGAAAAAAGTTCAAGTATAAATAGAAAAAATTGTATTGCCTATTAAACTATTAATGACACATAATTATAAAATTGAAAAGATTTCAACAAAAGAACTTTTAAAATCTGAACATAACTTAATTAATATTATAAAACCAATAAAATAGGTTATTTCAATTACATTTCACAATACAATTTATTCATATTTTATTGCATCATACTTTAGATTTCATTGAGAAATAAAAAAAATATTATTAAATTGAATAAGTAATCAAAATATTGGTGATATATAATTATTGGAAATAAATTATTTGGTGAAACAACCAGACATGGAGACGTCTTGTTGTTGTTTTGGGGTCTTCATTAATATTATATTTTTATGGTATGTACTATGTAGTAATTAATAAAAATTTATATGCCAGTCACTATTATTAAAACAAAAACAAGATTTTAATAAAGAATTAAAAATTGTAATTTTTATACGAGTTTAATTATAAATTTTAAAGGTGATATAACCACAATACACAATTAAAACATTTACAGTACTAAACAAAATCAACTACAAAAACTATAAAGCCTTAAATTGTTATAAAACAAAACAAAACAAAATATTTTAAGCATTTTTTGAGTACAATGATTAAAATTGATGGGAGGAAAACAAGTACAATGATATTACAGTAAAACGAATATTATCAACATGAATAATACAATGGCAAAAATATGGGTACAATTGTTAGCGATAATTTTTGTCGACCGCGAGGCGACACTGACGAGGGCCCTACTGGACCGATCGTCGCCGTGGCCCGTGACGACCGGCCTGTTTTCGCCGTTACCGCCGGACACGACGTATGTGACATGTGTCCGCGGTCGAGCTGCCGTTAACTAAGTATTATTGTGTTTTTCCAAAATTGTAATAAATCGTTCGTTGTCATATTACTTCCGTCTTTTGTTAATCCTGACACCTCTAGATATAGTTTTTTTTTTATCGTTTACAATTCAGAAGTGGGATACGACTCTATCATATATTAAGAGTCGATCGTATCCATCACGTGGTTGTGCGACTGTTACGCGCGGTCGTTTTTGTGTTTCGCCGTACCCGTGAAGGCCCTCGTTAAGGTTATCGTGATCGCGAAGTTGTGAAGTGCCGACTCCGCGAATTTTTAACGCCTCTCGCGTAGTTCCGAGTTCGTCGTGCGAACAACGTCACGTGTTTTACACAGCCGAGTGCCGTAGCTGGCGGTTGAGCTCAAAGTTCAACCTTTGTATTTTGAGGTTAACCTGTATCGGGACCGCGCTGTGACGTACCGCAACCGGATTCGCGCCGTATCGCGAAGTCGTTATCGCGCTGTATCGTGACCACATTACGCCGTATCACGAAGTGGTTATTGCACTCCTATCGGTGTTTACATTCGTTGAGCGATATTACTTGTTTACATTAGTAGTCCACCTACGGTCACGATAAATAATACCGGCAACGAAAATATTTCGACGCCTAACGAGCTAGCGCCGAAAGCTCCGACGTACTACGAACTGTTCAGTACCGTGGCTGAACTAACCGAAAGACTGCAAAAACTCGAGTCTACTGCCGGTTCGCGGTCTGTTCGTCCACAGACTACTGAACCTGACGATATCTCCGAGACTACTTCGACTGTCGATTATCGTATCCTCCCAGACGTAGGAACGTCTATATGGTCATTCACGGGACACGAATCTAGCAGTCGAGCAGAGGACTGGATTAGTTCGGTCGACGGGCTGGCGCAAGTTAACCAATGGCCACTAAGATACCGACTGCTATATGTCCGATCACATGTCGCAGAAGCTGCGCGAAGCTGGTACTTGCTCGAGGAGTTTCGTGACTGGGACACTTTCGTCCGCAAGTTTAGGGCGACATTCGTGCGCACGCTGCGCAAGGCGGATTTGTGGCGAGAACTCGTTATGTACATTATTAAAAAATAATGTACAAATGTAAAATAGAAAACAGTTTATTGTACTGGAAAAATCAAATAATAATATAGGTATTATATTGAAATATAGATATAGATGAGTTTGATAGAAGCCCTTATTCAAACTGTATTCAATTACTTACACATAAAATTAAATCATATGATATAAACTGTTTTTGTTTATGAAAATTAGATTAAATATCTAAATGAAATAGAAAACAATTTGTCATCAAAATGTCAAACAATAAAATTATAAATAGCAGGAGTTTGAAACTCCACTCCCACACCATTTTTGGGAGTATTCGCCTTATAATATGAACATATATCTATATTATAAAATATTATTACTTTACAGTATATAGTTTGAGTAATGAATGAAAATAACACTGTATATGAATTTAAAATTATAAATAGTTGGTAGGTACTGTGTTGACTAGTATTAGATTCAAATTTTGGAACTCATATCCCAACGAGTATCCCAACAAATACTCAATATACGTTTTCAATTTGCATGCATTTAACAAAATTTGATAGTAATTTTTAGAGAATTAATAATAAAAATAAATTACCTTATTCTCAATGTTTAATTCCTTAAGCTATTTGAAAAAAAAGCCATAACGGTTCATATAGTTTCTGGTCTTCCACCTTTTTTAGAGAAGATCAAAACTCATCCTAAACATTTTGAAATGAATATTTAAATATTTTAATAGCAATTTTTAAAAAATAAACAAAATCGATACATACCAATTTGGAATAGGGATAACCCACAGTAAGACACTATTACCTGAAATAAATTTAATTTAATAATACAACGTTACATAAAATGCACTACATGCCGTCCCACTTTCATTTCAGTAATTAATTCATGAACAAACATAAATTATTTTGAAATTACAGACTTCGGACTGTCATTCGTACATAACTTACAGCTGTCTTCAGCCGTATGAATATGCATAAATGGTCTGGTTACATGTGGTGCTGTTTTAATATCAAACATGGTTATAATGTACACAGAGTAAACTCAAATTAATCTACTAAAATTAAAATCTAATTACCTAACATATTACTAGACTTACTTTTTTGAAATTTATTTTACCTTTAAACCTGTCCATTTTTGTGGTCCACATAACGGACATTGGAAATAACAATTCTCATAATCTATTAATCTATACTCTTCTGGCATGCAATCTACAGCGATCCATCTGCAGCACCGACTGCAAGACACCCAATTTACAGCACTCTCATCTTCTTGACAACGGTGCTTATTTGAAAAACGGCCACAGAAAAGACATACATCGTACATGTTATCTGAATTTTGCAGCAAATACTTCTTCAAGTATGTCCTATATGCAGTAGGATTGAAGTCTACATCAAAACTACTTTCAGTCATAATGGTTAAAGCATAATATATAATACAAACTCCACAATTCCAACCATCTGATTGTGAAGGAATATTTTTCATTGGACATGGGATCAAACTCAATGTGGGGAAATCATTACTCTTACCGTATACACAATTTGATTTAAGGGATTTGCATAGCAATTTAAACCGGTTTTGAGATGTTCTGTCCTCAACTGAAACCGGATCCTGAGGATCCATTATAAAACATGTTTTTGTTCTAAAATTAACAACTGCTATAATCCAATGATTTGAATTTATATTCCACGGCATGAAAACAGTACTGTTTTCTTTAATGTTAATCTTTTGCATACGATTCTCACCGACATCTCTTGGTTCCAACAACATTTTCACAGTATTACACGACATGACTTCAACATTTTGTAAATTTTGTTTTATAACATATAGCTTTAAGCAAACATCTATCACAAAGTTATTTAACCAATTTTCACCAGACAAAGACTCAAAATCTCTGATATCTAAGTCTGGCAACACATCATTATAATCATTATTTAAAATACAACTATATTTACCGACTGTATAATACTCACCATGTTTACCTTTAGGCATCTTTAATAATTTATAGTAATCCAAATCTTTGGGCAACATGTTTTCATAAAGTTCTATGTCACAGTTGTCTAATCGGAAAGGAGAGTTATAACAACCTGGTGTAGTCAACGATCGTCTACTCAAATTTGTAATACTTTCTTTTCTATCCATTCCTTTGATAGATTCTTCTGGTACAATATGGAGATCACAATCTACCGGTTCAATAAGTGTTACATCCTCTTTAGACAGCACTCGTTCACTAATATCGTTCAGTGGAATCGGATTTTTTAACTTCAACGTTTTGAAAGGACGGAAACCAACTGGTTGAAGGTGTTTGTGTTGTTTTTCTTTTTTTCCCCATTCTTCAACGGAGTTTAAAAATGTCTCGTCGCGACTAATTCTGTCCTGTCTAGATGTATCACTCATCACATTCAGTTCATTTAGTTTTGGTGACACCTCACCAAAATTCAATACTCGTGTACATTTCTTCTTCCTTATTGAAAACTTTACTTGTTTACACACAGTACGCACTCGGTCATGTGACTTTCTTAAAAATCGGCCACACTTAAGTCTGCGATCACCGTCCAACATGTCTTTTTTCCCAGTTTTAAACCGGGTGCCAGTTAAAATCGCGAAAAAAAAAACGCGAAAGTAAAAATCGCGAAAATAAAACGGCGAAAATAAAAATCGCGAAATGTTTTAACAGCGAAAACATTAATAGCGAAAAGTAAGAAATTATTTTCGTTAGTGGGTATAACTTTGTAATATAATAAGTAAATAATATAATAAAATTAAAAACATTAAAAACACAATGATATACACAATTAAATTTAAATTAGTAAGGAATTATTTTCGTTAGTGGGTATAACTTTGTAATATAATAAGTAAATAATATAATAAAATTAAAAACATTAAAAACACAATGATATACACAATTAAATTTAAATTAGTAAGGAATTATTTTCGTTAGTGGGTATAACTTTGTAATATAATAAGTAAATAATATAATAAAATTAAAAACATTAAAAACAAAATGATATACACAATTAAATTTAAATTAGTAAGGAATTATTTTCGTTAGTGGGTATAACTTTGTAATATAATAAGTAAATAATATAATAAAATTAAAAACATTAAAAACGAAATACTATATACAATTAAATTTAAATTTGGTATGATAAATTATAGGCAACACCTCTTAGGTATTGAAGTTTGTCCCTATTTTCGTAGTCATTGACTAATTCTTTAAGTGTATCCCTTTTTCGTTTTCTGGATGGTTCGATCGTACCCGCTATGTATTGATGTATTTTCATTTCGTTTAAACTCTGTTCTTTTTGAATTGCTTCAATAAATTTCCATATTGTTGGATGACATGAATTCAATAAATTATTAAATCCTCTGTGCCACCCTTCAACATAATTGTTTGTTCTAGGTAAACCGGACATAGTAGACTGTAGACGTAAAGCAGTTCCACAGTGGAATAGGAAATCTGGGGTTCCTTCTTCTACGTCTATTTGAACGACCGATCCACGTATCCTCAAAATAGGAAATAAGTGGTTCTAACACGTCTTCATTATTAATGTAATACGTACGTTCACATAATGTATCAAATACGTCAATTACGTCATTCTCTGGAACAAAAGCCAAGCCAGACAAGTAACGGACTTGCAATGAAAATTCTGAGTCTGCTTTATATTTTTCTACCATTCCGGAAATAGTTTGAATTTTTCGCCAAACACATTGTGTTTGATGAAAAAAACAGCCATTTTGTTCGGCATTTGGAAATTGTATTTTAAATGCGTTTAATGAGCTTTGTTCAAAATCAGTCATTATTGTTTTGGGATTTAAATGAATATTATGTGTTTTTATTGCCGAAAATAACCTTTCATACGAACTTTGTGTTTTATCTGGCATTAAAGCAAAAACTACTGGTATTACCAAATTATGCTTTATAACATGTATCGTATATACTTGTGTAAATAATGGAGGACATGACTTAAAAGTTCCATCTGCAAACCAATGATCAGATTTAGACAATAAATCTAAATTATCTTTCGTAGCAAATACTAAAATCCGATTTTCAACTGGTTCAATGTCATTTATTAAAAATTGACGACCATCAATAGTTTGTGAATATTTATCGGGTATTTTTATATCTGTTATTGTTAATGGGTTAGACGGAGCAAAACTGTTAATTTGTCGTATTCGACACAAAGTGCGTTTCATATAACTTACTGGAGGGAGAGCTCCGTGAACTGCTTGCGAACACAATGTTGACGCTTCTGAAACGATCTGATGTGGATTATCTTGAGATGACAGAGCTCGAATTTTCATTTTGTCTATAAAAACACGTCGTTCAATTTCTAAATTTGATATGGTATGGTTATGTTCATTAGGTCCTTTAACAATTTCTTCGTTTTTTAAATTAAGGCGTGATTTACATAGTGTTTCATTACATCTCCAATAGGTGGTAGATTTATATTTTTTGTCAAACCTATACAAATAACCATTATATTTTAATAAATTTTTGTTTTTTTGACTTTGAATAAACTCCATTACGAATGAATTAAATACGTATGAATATGGCAACGGACGACTCGGTAATGCGAAAGCAATTCCGGCGACGTCGTCGGTTCAAACAGGAAAAAAAGATAAAAGCTTTTATTAAGTCTAGACTGATTAATATTATTATTTATTATGAAAAAGCTTGACAGCGGTTAGGTTTAACCACGGCTTATCTTTATTACATGATCCAAATTATCTATAGTATTATTATTACTTATTACATTATAAAGGTATACTCACTAACGAAAATAATTTCTTACTTTTCGCTATTAATGTTTTCGCTGTTAAAACATTTCGCGATTTTTATTTTCGCCGTTTTATTTTCGCGATTTTTACTTTCGCGTTTTTTTTTTCGCGATTTTCACATAGACTCTTTTGAACCATGATTCTACAGTAGCATTACTCTGACGAACTTTAACACCTGTATTTAGTATTTTATTCATAACAGGTGTCCACAGAGGAATAAATGGCACACATTTTAGAATGAATTGTTGTAAGTAATCTTCATCGAAAAATTCATTCACTTCACAACCATTATATAAGTCACAGTGATCGTTCTTTACATGTTCACTAATTTGTTTAAATCTGCAATACATCATAGATTTACTCGTTTGTGTTTCACAAAACACCTTGTTCATATCATCTAAACAGTTGTCATTGTATTTCTCATTATATGACTCAACATCACCTTGAGTCATACACATTCTGAAGTAGATTCAAAGCATTGAACACCTCTTTGGTTTTACTTCTCGACGACAATACAGTTGTGAACAATTTGAACCACATTTCAATGTCTTTCATATTATCCATGTTGAACAGTAAACATATCCAATCTATTACAGAATTTTGCAATCGGTTTGTGCCACCTATATTGCAAGTTTTCAAAAAGTGCGTACGTACATGGTTCACAATTATCTTAGTATAATGGTTAGCACAGACATTAATAACAGTTAACTTTGTTCCATCACAGTGCTCATACAAAACTGAATAACAATAATTTAAATAATCGAATATGGAGGACAACCCATTCCATCCTATGCACAACGAATGCATTTGAGCGTAACTAAAATCAGTCACTACGTTTGTAAACACAGGCCATTCACAATTCTTTTTCAACACAAAAGCTTTAAACGCATTTAACCACTGAGAAATGGCTACGATGTCATGTGACGAACTTACCATCTCAACAATGGGACAAGTAACGCTTGACTGTGCTGGTAGCGAAGCACTCACTACAATAGCATAATACAATATCCTTTTGTCACCGTGATTTATTTTTCTCACAACTGTACCAGTTGCATCCAAATAACCAGTCACTGTGCCTTTACCCTTTGGTTTAATCGATGTTAAAAGCTCCAACTGCTCATCACTGTAGCAATGGACATACGAGGGTAAACCAACATGTTTTATGTAGTTATCATTGTAGTACATCCCAATCAAGTCTTCTAAGTCTTCTTTAGCGTAATCGTCTGCACTCATCGCTTCAGATCTAATTTTTCTAATGACATAATCAGACTTAATATCTTGGAGATTACCACAGCTTAATTTAGAAGGCGATGCACACTTTAAGGCTTCATCAGAATATTTAAACGCTTTGGTTTCCTTTAAAATTTGTCGAACCATATTTCTCTGTATACCTCTTACATGATTTGTAAGGGGATTATCAGATTTGTGATAGTAGTCTAAACCAGAACTATACACTGAAACTATAGTTACGGATTCTTGTGGCACAACTTTAAGTCTAAAACTCTTACAGCCCGGATGACAGCAATACATATACACAAGACAGTGCCTCATCGTCCGTGGGTAATTAACAGACTTGAAATTAACAACACACGTGTTATTCACAGTCTTCAAACGTTTCCTAAACATTGTCGGATACTTAGAATTGTCTAAACGTATGAATCCTTGCTCATTTTTGTAGACAATATAGGACCATTCTTCTTTAGTGAACCGAAATTTTCCTTCGAAAACCGTACAACCTCCAAAATTCTTGTCGTTATTTTGTCTACGGACATACGATTGATCTAAATATCTATTCTTCGTACCAACCGGTAAAATAACGCCACTCTTCACCGGCGTTCTTTTATTCAATAATCTTTTCAACGGACTTTCTACATAATAGCACTTATTATTAAAGGTCGAAATCTGTCTACCAGACAAATTTTCGAGTTTTTCTTCTGGTGTACTGGTCACAATATTTTTAAATGTGACTACACTCAGATCTAGCAATCCCTCTGTTTCATTACTGGTGAATTTTGTATTTAACATCCCAGTGTCTTTGGTCTCATCAGATATGTCTTTAACATAATTAAAATTATTTAAATTACTCGACTCTGCAGACGGCAAACTTACTGTACTTTCGTCTATCACAGACACTGCAGAAGCAACAGAATAACAACTATTGGCCTCCAAAGTAGGACTTTGAATTGTAACACATAAATCATTTATGTTATTTGTACTAACATTACTTTGGTTCAAGGCTTTCTGGCATTTTTTAAACACTTTTAATCGACTCACCCAATCGATTTTAATTTTTAGCCGTTTGCAAACATCATCAATCACTTTTACATTATACTTTTGGAAATCAGCACATGTATAGTTACAAGATTCAAGACATTTAATTATTTCCGACCTGTCATCAGATATATTTGATGAAAGAGAATTATCTCTCATGGCACTAATAATTCTACGAAGAGATGAATTTTTTCGTTTCATAGCACTGACAACATTTATTTTTAAAACTTAATCATTTTTGTGAAAAATGGCATAACACAAGTCATTCACACTCTTATCTGCGACAGAGAGATTGTCCAAGTCTAATTCTGGTAATTTATTGTGCACATATTCAGCAATATCATTTAATTTATTATTAAAACTCATTTCTATTATTTAATTATTACAGATAATTTGAATATTATAATAGACAAATAATATTTGTACAGCTTAGAACCTAAATCTTAGCTTTGTCGAGTCTAGAACCTAAATCTGGACTTTTTGTTTTAGCTTAGAACCTAAATCTTAGCTTTGTCAAGTCTAGAACCTAAATCTGGACTTGTAAAAAAAAAATATATATATATATATATATATAAACCTAATTTAAAGAAAAAACAAACTATAAAAAAAAATGTAACTTAAACAAAAAAAATATTCATATTAAAAAATTAAAAATTAAATAGTCACCAGTAAAATTCCAGATGGCATACAAAGAACTGCAACATAAAAATGTGAATATATACATTAATATTCAATATGACCAACTCAAATTTGTTTGTTTTCTAAATTAATACTAAATCATTGGCAGGGTTGGGGGGATATATAACAAAGATAAAAAATTTATTTAATTGATGAAACTAATACTTAATATAAAACCATAATCACAATTTTTAATCATTATTAGATGAAAATCTTTAATTTCCCACATCAAGTAGGTAACTACCATGTTTGTCACCAAAAATTGCATTCAGTTTAAACAAAATAAAGATTTGGTAAAATTAATAATAAATATGGCGTGCTTCTGTAACTTTTAATAATTGTTGTTTTATTACACACAAAATTGAAACAATATACCTACTACTGTAGTTAAGTTTTTAATATTTGCTTATATTTTCTAAGTGTTATGAACCAAATATGTTTAAATAAGGTAATTACATTAACATATTAAATGTACCAATTTTAAAATTTGTAAAAAAAAAAATATAATATCTATTAAATCCTTTGACTTGGGTATACACACTTAACTCAAAAAAACCTACATATATACGTAATAGTGCTACAGATGTTGGAAGAAAATAATATTTTGATCACCTAATGCGGTTAGATTTGGAAATGTATAAAATGTGTAGATAAATCAAAAATGTTAGATCAAACTTTATGGGGTTAATGTGTGAATTTGTCAATCAATGGTATGGTATTTACATACCTACATACGTATAATATTTATTAAATGCTTTCACTGGGAAATTGATGCCGATTCTTTTAACATACGTTATGATTTATCATTATTTTTACAAATGGTTTTATATTGATAGCCTACATTGAATATAGGTATACAACGTATTCGTTAGATATCAAATGTAAGTTTTGTATTGTTAAATAATATTTTATTCACACTATATTTTTGTAAAATAATCTCTTTTAAGGTATTAATATTTAATTACTAAGGTATATCACATAGTATGTTCAGATATAAATTATTCCCAAACTTAGAGTCAAAAATGCTGAAATATGACTTTGCTATGGGTCCGTCTGATATAAATTATTAGGGAAATGAAATAGGTAATAGTAGTCTGCCGAACAGATTCACCTAGAACACATCATTAAATTTAATACCTAATTTTGCATTGCTGTGCTATTAAAGGAAAGATAGAAAAAAAGATTTTGATAAGCATTCTAAAGCAAATGATTCATGGATATGTTGTACTTTTTGTAAAATATGTGCACATACAGCATTTTGCTGACATTAATATATGAGTTAAATATTTTTTGAGTGCAAGCTGTATAAAGTTGATTGACTTTATCAACGACCAATAAAATTGTTTAATTAATATTTGAATTAGCATTTCCTAAATCTTTAAATACAAGGAACAAATGAGTTACCTATGTCATTTTTTACATACCTAGTTAAAATACTGAGTTTTGAATTTAAAGATTATATGACTGAACAGTTGAATTTTCATTTTATAATATGAATGATTTATAAAAGGTGTTAACAATTTTTTGTTTAATTTTACAATAACATGAAGTCTCGTTAAAAAGATAAAAATCCACTTATGACAAAAGATATCCACTCAAATTTTAGTAATTCTAAGGTATTCATTAACGACCAGCTTACACAAAATAACAAAAAACTATTATGGCTGGCTAAAGAAGTCGGAAAATACTACAATCACAGATACACATGGGCCAACATGTCAGGAGTATTCGTTAGAAAAGTAGAAGGAGGACAAATTTTCAAAATTCAAAATTTAGAAGTATTACAAAAAATGGACGCTGAAAAAAAAATTGCGTCGTTATGGGATTACTAGATAATTACAAGTAAACACTAAACAACATTTTTTTTTTTGTTTATTTATTTATCGTAATTTGTATAGTATGAATAATTTTCAAAATTTAGATTTTAATTTTTTAAATGTTAATAGTAATTTAAAATATAGTACGCAGATTATAAATAACTTAAATAATATTGTCAAAAATAATAATAATTTTAGATTCTAAAAATAATATATTAACAGATAGCACTGATATTGCAAATAAATTTATTACATTTTTTACTACAGTTGGTGAGAATATTGCTCACCAAATTAAAATCCATAATCCTATTAAAAAGGTTAAACCCAATATTAAAATCAACTCAAATTCGATTTTCCTTAATTATATAACTAAAGAAGAGATTAAAAGCCATATCCTAAGCTCCAAAGAAAATACCTCTTTTTATACTTGTAATTTATCAAATCATATATTAAAACAAATAATCGACTATATACTAGTTCCATTAGTACATATTTTTAATTTATCTCTATCAACGGGAATCTTCCCAAATTTATTCAAACATACATTAATTATACCCCTTTATAAAAATGGTGAAAAACAAAATTGTTCTAACTACCGTCCAATTTCCTTAACGTATACTTTATCAAAAGTTCTAGAGAAATGCTTAAAGACACGTTTGTATAATTTTCTTGAAAAATCAAATATTTTTTCAGAAAACCAATTTGGTTTTAGACAGAATAAAGGTACTTCAATTGCTTTACAGACTCTTATCAGTTGTATACATAAGAAATTAGATGAGGGTAACTCTACTATTGGGATTTTTCTAGATGTAAAAGAAGCATTTGATTCTGTGGATCATAATATATTGTTAAATAAACTAGATAAATATGGTATCCGAGAGATAGCAAATAACTTGGTAAGGAGTTTCTTAGAAAATCGTAGACTACAGGTTCGTATAAATGATGTGCTTAGTTCCTTAAACCCTTTAAATTATGGTGTCCCACAAGGTACAGTCTTAGGACCATTACTATTTATTGTATATATAAATGACTTACTAAATTTGGATACTGAATGCTCTATTTACTGTTTTGCGGATGACACAACGATTTTAATTCATGACTTAAACGATATTAATTTAATGCGCAAAGCCTCAATTATTATGACATCTGTTAAAAATTGGTTTGATGCAAATTCTTTAGAAATTAATTTTAATAAAACATGTTATATATCTTTTTCAATATCAAAAATTAAAAGTCTTGATATTAATGAACCCATTAAAATTCATAATGATATTATATGTCAAGATATATATTTTACGGGTACTTGTAATTGTAACTGCACATATATAAGAGGTGCAGAATCTGTGAAGTATCTTGGTGTCATCATTGACAGATTTTTAAAATGGAATTTACATATCGACTTAACTATTATAAAATTAAGAAGTATGTTTAGTAGGTTTAAAACACTAAACACTATTTTATCACCTAGCAATATGAAAATGGTTTTCTGTGCCATCGCACAGTCAGTTTATTCTTACGGAATTAGTGTGTGGGGTGGTACCTTCGATAAATACCTAAATTTGCTAAGAACCACAATAAACTCATTATTAAGGATAGCTTTTAAGAAACCATTTCGTTTTAATACTGATATATTATTTAATACTCATGGCATTCTTAATCTAAAGAAATCTCATGCTAAAGAATTACTAACAAATTTATATTTCTATAACCTTGATAGCGTCAGTTTCAACCACAATTATTCTACACGAAAAACAATAATTTTAAAATAAATAAATATAATAACGAATTTGGTAAAAGAGATCCATTCAATATAGGTATGCATTTATGCATGCAATATGATATCCCTATTAAACTTTTTAATAACTATGATCAATATAAAAAATACATTAAATACAAGATAAAAATTTGTTTGTAAATACCATTGATTATAGATACTATTGTGATTACTAATGGATACTATTTATAATCAATGGTAGATACCTACATAGTGTATATCAATTATTACATTATATTTCAACATTTTCCAGTTTTATCTAATATTTTATATTATTGAGTATTATTATATTCATTACTATTAAGTTATTTGGATAGTTTTTAAGGATGAACCATTGTAATTATTCTTTATTTGTATAATATTACCTCTCAAATAAGAACTGTTGTCTCCTCCACATGCCTAGGCTTTTGGAGACAATCATTTATCATTTATTATTTGTGTAATTTAATTAAATTTTATATTTTGGTTGTATAATATTCTTTAAATTGTATTTGTAAATTTCTTTAAATGCAATAAATTATTATTATTATTATTATTAATTTGTATAAAGAGTAGGTATTAAGTTTATCAATGATACAAGAAAACAATTTCTATTATGTATTGTGTAATTATTTGTTTGATAAGGAACAAAATATGTAACTTTCACATTCAAAAGTTTGGTTTTTAGTTTTTTAAATTGTATAATGTGACAGTTAAAATTTAATTTTTTTTTTTGTTATACACACTTGTTAAACTTACTCAATTTGTTTTGTTAAAAATAATAAACATAAGAAAACAAAAATTACTCATGAAAAAAAGATTTGTATTTTATAATTAAATTAATCTAATTTGTGTTTAATAAATCAATTATTTTACAACTGTTATTTGCTATTAACCATGATTCCACTGTACTGCAGCTTAACTAGATTTAAATAAATAAATTAATCATGTAACATCAATCATGGTGTATTATAGAAATATTATATTGATGTATTCATCATTACATATGTCATACATATTAAATTCTAATTTCTAATGCCATAGTAGGTGTATGTGTATACAGTAATAATCGTAGGCAAAACTACTGCTAGGCCCAAGTGAGCCTTCACCCAGTATAATCTGCCCCTTTTTAAGGTTTAAGGATGTAGGTATCACATTAATTAACATTTACAACATTTTTCTATAAGTTTAACATAAAAGATAATTGTTTCAATTTTTTTTTTTCAAAAAACAGTTGTGAATATAAGCATACAAAAGTGTAAATATAAATATTATATCTACACACATTTTTAAAAAAACAAATTGTAACATTGTGTTTTCTGTCCATTTCCTCATAATTTAAGTTTATATCTGAACTGCCCACAGAAATTGGGCCAGTCAAATAAAAATGTCTGGTTAGTTCCACCTATGGGTATAATAATACTTATGTGCATTCTTTGTATTTACATGTAGGTACATTTGATTTTAACAACAAGTATAGTTGTAATAAGGTTTTATAACAAATATAGATTTCTATCATTTATGAGGTTCCTTAAAAACATTGCTCCAAGACTTAGGAGCCCTTCGGAGTGACAGGCATATGTGGAGATTGGGTGGGTGCTTGGGAGCTTAGCCCCCCCCCCAAAAAGAAGGTTAAAAGCCCCTCCCAAATTTTTAGAAAATGTGTCCAAGTTTAAAATACCTATTTTACAACTATTTTCAACATTTAAAAAAAATACACATTATTACATATTATACAGTATTAGTGTAATATATATTATTTATATACTATTTACGTATTTTTCGATTATATTAGTCTAATTTTTGGTAAGTTTTGTGTAATTAAATTCTCATGATATATTGAATTTCTACCCGGTATAAATTTTCTGTTACCAAAAGATTCAACACATGTTTTTATACCTATGCTCATTGATTATAGAATAGATTCTATAATCAATGCTATGCTCTAACTGCTTCAAGTATCAAAGTGATCGGATACACTAAAAAAGTTTTACACACATTTAAAGTTAAAATTGACGTGAAAACAGTCAATTTTCGTATACGAATTTATATAAATTTATTAAAACGTGTAAAAAAAAATCCTGACTAAAGATTTTCGAAATTGGTATCCAATTCGACCTAACAATATAAATAATTTATAATAAATTAATAATTATTATTAAAAGGACAACCAATTGGTATTAACTATGTTAAGGAAAACGGCCAATTTTTTCCCATTTTCAAGTATAAAAACATGTGTTTGCTATACAGTGAAACCTCTCCTAACGGACACCCCCAAATAGCGGACACAATTTCTGTGACCAGGATTGTCCGAGGTATTTAGAGGTTTCACTGTATAATATATAGTTACCTATGTAAGTTTTCGATAGAAATAATAATGAATTAATCAACATAACTTACCCGAAAAGACGACGTCACGACGAGCACGGCGGAGAACATAAGCACTCAGCGGATATTGACTGAGAGTCTGAGTGCATCGAGGACACAATGTTGATAGCGGTCGGCAAGGAAAACAATTGAATTAACCTAATTTTAGAATTGTATATGAATAAAAGGGTGAATTATCACAGAATGTTCTGTGGTTTTCTCTGATAGGAATCATTGAATCATGTCGTCAAAATAATTATTTATAGATTATTTTTTTTATTTTTTTTTTTTATTTATTATAATCAACGCCAGACGGCTTTTACAAAATAACAGACAGGAAGTACATAGATAACAGTATAAAAAACATATACAATATTTATAAGATGCGTAACTCATACTAACATAATATTAGAGAGAAGAAAAGGAATTAGTAAGTAGAACAAAAAACAACGTGGTGTAAGTTATGTGAAAAAAAAATGTGAGCCTTCGTACTAAATATGGCTTAATAGTCTATATGGTTATTTGCATTATGCATCATCCTTATAAGTGGGGCATTCCTGGAGAAGTTTGATTTATTGGTGGGTATATAAAAATTACATTGAAGCCTAGTGTTACTAGGAATACGAAAGCTAAGTTCTCCAAGTAGTCTTGGGGCATCAACTTGACCTTCGACCAGACGCTGAATAAAAGTGACATCAAAATTATCACGCCTTACAGAAAGGGGAACTAGTCTCAGAACTTGACTTAATGGCCCATAATCATGTGGTGGATGAGGAATGTTGAGGCAATAACCGGCGAAACGCATAAAACTATTTTGTACACGATCAATCCGACAAATGTCAACTGTGGTATATGGTGACCAAACAATAGACCCATATTCAATGACCGAACGGACTAAAGCATTATAGAGAGCTAGAAGGCAATTAGCAGAACTAAAATCGGTTGAGTGACGCCTTATGAATCCCAAAGCACGAAAGGCTTTGCTGGTCATATAATCAATATGAGGGCTAAAATTAAGAGAAGGTACAAATGTACAATTATGTACTTTCCTGGCCGATGTAATTTCCACGCAGTTCCCGCCCGACGGGCGACGATTCGGTTCAATAGAAAAGAAAGTGAAAAAAAACATGGCTATCGATAAGTATTAAAATAACGATGTACCCAAATGTCTGTATCTTATTACATATACAGATATACTGAAATTATAATGATTTAATTTGAGTCGAATGATGAAAATATCAACATACAACATAATACATAGGTATTCAATAAACAATAATTAAAAAGAGCTGATACAGGAGTTTGATGGGATACACGAGATTAATTGATAGGTTAGGCATTTTAAAATAGATTTTGGGATTATTTTATATAATAAAAAAAACGATTCTGAACGAAGATGTTTTGTCAGTGTATGTTTATAGTACCTATATCATTATTTAACGCGTGAAGTTTTGATTTTGTAAAAATTACAGCTTCAGATGCTCGTTAAAATTTTTCTATTTAACTCGTTAAAATTTCTAGTACAACACACCTTTTAATGAAAAATATTAATAAATAAAAATGTCAAATTATAAAAATCCATTCTTTTCATACGATAAATGTACATAATATGAAATGGTTAGGTACCTACTACCATTGATTACATATATTCTATAATCAATGCTACTACCTATTAATACCATGAATTACAAAAAAGCATAACTATGTCAACAATTATATATATTAGTTTTACCAAAACCTCCAAAATTTAATTTCACATAAGTATATACCAACTTTAACGCTATGATTGAACATAATGGTTTGCATAAATAATACATATTCAAAATAAAAGTACATATAAGTTGTTTATTTCTTCCAACTGGTTGCCGTATATTTTTAATATTACATAAATTTTAGACAATCCTAACTTAAAATGTTAAAAAATGTGTAAGAATTAAATTGTAAGTAATCAATTATTAAAAGGTTAAACATTTTTTGTCTAACTTAATATTTTATAAGATAATATCGAAGGACCCCTCCCCTCCCAGAAAAAAAATCATAAAACCACCACTGGGTCGTTGTCGTTTGAAAAAAAAAACGCTTCTATACGAGAATAACTGAATCATCGTGTTATTATTAACTAGGTGCCAAATTGTGTAGCCTTGTAGGTACCTAATGTAGCTTCAGTAGTATTGGCTCGGAAATCATTCAAGAAAATCCAACAAAATATTATATATGAAAAACCGACGTCCGTGAAGTTGGCCCACCCACTTTGGCATAGCAACTCAAAATCTTCACCATTATTTTGCGAATAATTTGCGAGAATTTGCGAGTCCACTTTCAGAATTTGCGAGTCAGCCGTTTTTTAGCTATAACAAAAATAAAAATGGGTGGGCCAAGTTCACGTAGCCCACCCATGTTGTCCCACAACTTTGAAATTGGTGTCAAACGATAGCCTGTTATTTGCGAGAATTTGCGAGTCCACTTTCAGAATTTGCGAGTCGACCCTTTACCCACAAAACCCACTTTTTGAGCGTGAAGTTGGCCCACCCATGGCGTCCTACAACTTTGAAATTGGTGTCAAACGATAGCGTGTTATTTGCGAGAATTTGCGAGTCCACTTTCAGAATTTACGAGTCAGCCGTTTTTGAGCTATAAAAAAAATAAAAATGGGTGGGCCAAGTTCAAGTAGCCCACCCATGTTGTCCCACAACTTTGAAATTGGTGTCAAACGATAGCGTGTTATTTGCGAGAATTTGCGAGTCCACTTTCAGAATTTGCGAGTCAGCCGTTTTGTAGCTATAAAAAAAAATTAAAATGGGTGGGCCAAGTTCACGTAGCCCACCCATGGCGTCCTACAACTTTGAAATTGGTGTCAAACGATAGCGTGTTATTTGCGAGAATTTGCGAGTCCACTTTCAGAATTTGCGAGTCAGCCGTTTTGTAGCTATAAAAAAAAATTAAAATGGGTGGGCCAAGTTCACGTAGCCCACCCATGGCGTCCTACAACTTTGAAATTGGTGTCAAACGATAGCGTGTTATTTGCGAGAATTTGCGAGTCCACTTTCAGAATTTGCGAGTCAGCCGTTTTGTAGCTATAAAAAAAAATTAAAATGGGTGGGCCAAGTTCACGTAGCCCACCCATGTTGTCCCACAACTTGGAAATTGGTGTCAAACGATAGCGTGTTATTTGCGAGTTAGAGAAAAGTGTGCTTTTTATAATTTTCATAATTCGTTATAAGAATAAAAATTTGCTATTTGCTATTATTTTACGGATATTATAAGTCATTTAGCAAAAATAAAATCTTTTTTTTACTTTTTTTAGTTTTTTTATACATTATTTTACATTTAAACTTTAAAAAGATTTTAGTAAAGGTTATAATTTTTAACATTTTTTTAAACTTTACATTCTTTCAGTTTTAGAGTCTGAGTGAAGCGAGGAATGTGTTGGTTTTACAATGATGTTTGTTTCTTTTTTTTTTTCTTGTCTGTATACACTTTTTCGTATAGAAATCTTGGACCAAAAGTTTCGTCCAGCAACTTCTTAGATTCGAAATTGGACTGAGATGGTACTTTAGAGAGGTCATTTTTCGAATTTCTCAATAGTTTTTCCAGTAGTGGGGAAAAACAGGAAAAAAACGTGTAAATACGGTAAAAATTATAAATTTGTATATTACACTGAAGCTTTGCTCAGAATCGTTTTTTTCGAATGCAATGATTTCTCATTGCATTCAAATGTAAAGTACCATTATCTTGTCCGAGGACTGAAGGAACGAAAGACGAACTTCCACCACTATCATCTCACTTACCAGCTTTTTTAAGGTTTGTTTTTTGTATTTTTTGAATTTTCCGTGTTTCTTATATTTATAATTGCTTATTTTATTTTATGTTTATTGACAGTATTTATGCTGCCGAGGTTGTGTACGGTGTTTGTTCGCCTTTTTTACGTAAATGTTATTTATGCATTGAGCTAATATATATCCTAATCCAGATAATTATTTGAGTAATTTTTTTACTGATATCTTCTTGTAGATCCTCGTATTTTCAATTTGCCAAGCATATTTTTTTAAATTAAAATTTGAATTGTTAGAGGCAAAAGTACTAGGACTGGCCTAGTATACAATATGTTTTTCGTTGACCGGCTATAAAAAAATTACTTTTGGTTAAATATTAGCTAGAAAATATCCAGAAATATTTTACCAGCCCGCCTTTGATTAGAGGTTTATTTTTTTTTTTTATAATAAATTTAACAAATGATCCACATTCGATATTTTGTTTTATCAATGGATAGCGTATTATTTACGATTTACTAATAATTATTGAGGAAATTTTCAGCATTTTAAGGAATCTAACCCTGGAAAGAATAATTAATTTTTGTTGCAGGACTATTTTTCTTTTTATTGAAATACCTAAAAAAAGAAACAGTTGTTTTTATTCAAAGGTGTAGAAAGAATTATCAATATTATTATATTCTTTCTAAACAAGTTTTTATTTTAAATAGCTTTTTTCCCTTTATTTATTTATTTATTCTATATTTAAATATTATGTATTTTTATATTTTTATGTACATAAGTAAATGAGGTTTTAATATAATATTTTCGTTTTTCAAAATACTTATTCTTTTAGCTAGATCATTATGGAGTTCCCAAATGTGGTTTCGTGCTCTGCGTATATACGTTACATAGTGACCCCCATGTACAAAATCAACAATACCTGTCAATGAAAACCTGCAATATAAAAACACAGTCTTTAATATACATGAATATTTATTATATTATATTCTTAATAGAAAAGTATATTTTAGTTACTTTGTATGTAATGTTTTTGGAATATTTTGAAGTTTTATCGGTGAAGTAAAAAAATCAGTTTCGATAAATAGATGATCACCTAATACTCTTGATGAGATTTTAATACCTCCGCATTTTGAACACATTGAATTTTTATTCTCTGTATATTCATTCAATAATGTTTGAAGTTGTACGATATCACTGTTTGATGGTAAGATTATAGTTGGCGATGGTCTTATGACTTGTACACATTTAATGCAAAAAATAAATTCTATGGCACTTGGTTCATCTTTTAAATAGCTTTCAATAATTTTTGTCACATTACATTCAGCATTTAAAATTTGTACTTTTGGGTAGATCTCTGATTTTGCAAAGTGCATAAGTAACAAGTCTACTCTCCTTTTATAAATTATTTTGTTTGATCCTTGCATCGTCAAATCTTTTGAAAATTTCAAGAATAAGTTTTCGCTGTTATTGATATAATTTTTATATGCATTGTGATCATTATATGCTACAGCTATTCCGACTGCAATGGCATCAAATGCACACGTATTTGTAACCATATAAACATCCTTCTTGATTTTACATTGATTTAAGATGTTTCCATTGAGCAATAATGTTTTTTTATGGGACCTCATTCTTGAATTATTTAAAATTCGGTCGATATCTTTGCATGGTTCGGTATATTTAGTTGGTCTCTTAATCTTATTTTTTTTTTGTGAAAACGGTTTGGTTTGTTTTTTAAGCCCATCCAACTTTCTTGTTCTTTTAATGTGTCAACACAAAAATAAATATAAAATAAAAACAAAATATTGAGTATATCAATAACGCATACATATTATTAGCATACCATGAAACCGTATTTCAATCAAATAAACCACTTTAGTTTATTAATAGATGTTCATTACCCATATTAAATTAATATTAGGGCTGGGCCGATATGCAAACCGATATCGATTATCGGCCGATATTGGCAATATCAGTTTTATCGGTATAGGTTTTTTTTTAAAACCGATATTTGAACCGATATGAAAAAAAAAACAAAAAAAATGTATCATTATATGTATAATATAATATTATCAGCTCTGCGATAAAAATAAAAGATTTTATTTTTGCTAAATGACTTATAATATCCGTCAAATAGTAGCAAATACCAAATTTTTATTCTTACAACGAATTATGAAAATTATAAAAAGCATACTTTTCTCTAACTCGCAAATTCTCACAAATAACACGTTATCGTTTGACACCAATTTCAAAGTTGTAGGACGCCATGGGTGGGCTACGTGAACTTGGCCCACCCATTTTAATTTTTTTTATAGCTACAAAACGGCTGACTCGCAAATTCTGAAAGTGGACTCGCAAATTCTCGCAAATAACACGCTATCGTTTGACACCAATTTCAAAGTTGTAGGACACCATGGGTGGGCTACGTGAACTTGGCCCACCCATTTTAACACGGTCGGAAAAATGAAAAACAGACGTCCCGTCGTCGTTTTCTATAAAGTACGCGCGCCCGCCCGTCCGCTTTGAACGTCCGGTTATCCACCAAAATTAAAAATGGTAAAAGTTTTTATTATACTAGATTACGTGAAATTTCATGAGCTTTCGAATGAGTATAGTTTAAAAAGGCAGCACTTTCCGGAACACGGTCGGAAAAATGAAAAACCGACGTCCCGTCGTCGTTTTCTAAAAAGTACGCGCGCCCGCCCGTCCGCTTTGAACGTCCGGTTATCCACCAAAATCAAAAATAGTAAAAGTTTTTATTATACTAGATTACGTGAAATTTTATGAGCTTTCGAATGAGTATAGTTTAAAAAGGCAGCACTTTCCGGAACACGGTCGGAAAAATGAAAAACCGACGTAAAGTCGTCGTTTTCTATAAAGTACGCGCGCCCGCCCGTCCGTTTTGAACGTCCGGTTATCCACCAAAATTAAAAATGGTAAATGTTTTTATTATACTAGATTACGTGAAATTTCATGAGCTTTCGAATGAGTATAGTTTAAAAAGGCAGCACTTTCCGGAACACGGTCGGAAAAATGAAAAACCGACGTCCCGTCGTCGTTTTCTATAAAGTACGCTCGCCCGCCCGTCCGCTTTGAACGTCAGGTTATCCACCAAAATCAAAAATAGTAAAAGTTTTTATTATACTAGATTACGTGAAATTTCATGAGCTATCGAATGAGTATAGTTTAAAACGGCAGCACTTTCCGGAACACGGTCGGAAAAATGAAAAACCGACGTCCCGTCGTCGTTTTCTATAAAGTACGCGCGCCCGCCCGTCCGCTTTGAACGTCCGGTTATCCACCAAAATTAAAAATGGTAAAAGTTTTTATTATACTAGATTACGTGAAATTTCATGAGCTTTCGAATGAGTATAGTTTAAAAAGGCAGCACTTTCCGGAACACGGTCGGAAAAATGAAAAACCGACGTCCCGTCGTCGTTTTCTATAAAGTACGCGCGCCCGCCCGTCCGCTTTGAACGTCCGGTTATCCACCAAAATTAAAAATGGTAAAAGTTTTTATTATACTAGATTACGTGAAATTTCATGAGCTTTCGAATGAGTATAGTTTAAAAAGGCAGCACTTTCCGGAACACGGTCGGAAAAATGAAAAACCGACGTAAAGTCGTCGTTTTCTATAAATTACGCGCGCCCGCCCGTCCGCTTTGAACGTCCGGTTATCCACCAAAATTAAAAATGGTAAAAGTTTTTATTATACTAGATTACGTGAAATTTCATGAGCTTTCGAATGAGTATAGTTTAAAAAGGCAGCACTTTCCGGAACACGGTCGGAAAAATGAAAAACCGACGTCCCGTCGTCGTTTTCTATAAAGTACGCGCGCCCGCCCGTCCGCTTTGAACGTCCGGTTATCCACCAAAATTAAAAATGGTAAAAGTTTTTATTATACTAGATTACGTGAAATTTCATGAGCTTTCGAATGAGTATAGTTTAAAAAGGCAGCACTTTCCGGAACACGGTCGGAAAAATGAAAAACCGACGTAAAGTCGTCGTTTTCTATAAATTACGCGCGCCCGCCCGTCCGCTTTGAACGTCCGGTTATCCACCAAAATTAAAAATGGTAAAAGTTTTTATTATACTAGATTACGTGAAATTTCATGAGCTTTCGAATGAGTATAGTTTAAAAAGGCTGCACTTTCCGGAACACGGTCGGAAAAATGAAAAACCGACGTCCCGTCGTCGTTTTCTATAAAGTACGCGCGCCCGCCCGTCCGCCTTGAACGTCCGGTTATCCACCAAAATTAAAAATGGTAAAAGTTTTTATTATACTAGATTACGTGAAATTTCATGAGCTATCGAATGAGTATAGTTTAAAACGGCAGCACTTTCCGGAACACGGTCGGAAAAATGAAAAACCGACGTCCCGTCGTCGTTTTCTATAAAGTACGCGCGCCCGCCCGTCCGCTTTGAACGTCCGGTTATCCACCAAAATTAAAAATGGTAAAAGTTTTTATTATACTAGATTACGTGAAATTTCATGAGCTTTCGAATGAGTATAGTTTAAAAAGGCAGCACTTTCCGGAACACGGTCGGAAAAATGAAAAACCGACGTCCCGTCGTCGTTTTCTATAAAGTACGCGCGCCCGCCCGTCCGCTTTGAACGTCCGGTTATCCACCAAAATTAAAAATGGTAAAAGTTTTTATTATACTAGATTACGTGAAATTTCATGAGCTTTCGAATGAGTATAGTTTAAAAAGGCAGCACTTTCCGGAACACGGTCGGAAGAATGAAAAACCGACGTAAAGTCGTCGTTTTCTATAAATTACGCGCGCCCGCCCGTCCGCTTTGAACGTCCGGTTATCCACCAAAATTAAAAATGGTAAAAGTTTTTATTATACTAGATTACGTGAAATTTCATGAGCTATCGAATGAGTATAGTTTAAAACGGCAGCACTTTCCGGAACACGGTCGGAAAAATGAAAAACCGACGTAAAGTCGTCGTTTTCTATAAAGTACGCGCGCCCGCCCGTCCGCTTTGAACGTCCGGTTATCCACCAAAATTAAAAATGGTAAAAGTTTTTATTATACTAGATTACGTGAAATTTCATGAGCTTTCGAATGAGTATAGTTTAAAAAGGCAGCACTTTCCGGAACACGGTCGGAAAAATGAAAAACCGACGTCCCGTCGTCGTTTTCTATAAAGTACGCGCGCCCGCCCGTCCGCTTTGAACGTCCGGTTATCCACCAAAATTAAAAATAGTAAAAGTTTTTATTATACTAGATTACGTGAAATTTCATGAGCTATCGAATGAGTATAGTTTAAAACGGCAGCACTTTCCGGAACACGGTCGGAAAAATGAAAAACCGAGGCCATAATGCCGGTTGATGTAGTGGTAGCGGCCATTATAAATAAATTATTTTGCGGGACCGTATCACAATACTCCTTTTATTTCAGTCGGATGCAACCACACTTACATGATTCCACATGGGCGTTACCGAATGTAGGAAATTGCTGTTATCAGAAATTGCTAACTTCACACCCGTGAATTAGAAGTGGTTTTTTTATTTAACAGCTACTCCTGTTACTAATAAACTATTTGTAAAATAGTTTAGAAAAATAATTCATAAGAGTTTATAATATTAAACCTATTCTTTCTTGTTGGACATTAAATTGTATACCTTTAGTTAATATTCTGATATCGTATATTATTCAATGTCAGATATCATAGTTCGGTATTATTTTGTTTTCTTATCTTCATACTTAATTTAATATGCACTTACTATAATATTTTGGTTCCTTGTTAAAATATTTTCATTTTGAAATGACCACCTATCTTGTAGAGTTTTTGATAATATTGAAGGTAAAAGGTACTGTCCGAGTTGCGGTCGCAAAAAAATATAAAAGCTATACGTATATAATAAATAATTATACTATATACCACGGACTAAAATATCTTAGTCCGTGCTACGTACAAAGTGACTTTTGTGTATTACAGTAAAGTAACGCTCTCGTTATTTGCCCTATTACTCTGGCAATACCAGGTCGTTTTTTCTATTTTTTGTTTTAACAGTTGCATAATAAGTACGTGCGTGGTCCGTTGTGTTTTTGAGTCGTTCTACCCAAAATTGTCTCTATTATAGCAGTTTTTTTATTTTTGTTAATACACGGCCGCCGTTGAATTCCTGCTGTTTAATCTTAAAGCGTGAGTTTAATTTTATTCTTATCGGTTAAAAGGCTTATCGACCGTGCTATCTCATTCTGTCAAGTAATTTTAATTGCGATAGCTGACAACTCGTCTGGGCCGCACACAACCTATACATCGCGTTCGTATTTACTCACCTCACGATCCATATACACCGTATACTAGTTATCGTTTGTTAACATGGCGACTAAACAAATAACTCCTAGTATTACTTCTAAAACTTCAAATAAAATCATCACAAGGTCTAATTCCTCCTCGGTCCCTTCAAATAGTGACTTAATGGCAGCTCTTGATTTATTTCGTGAGGAAGTTTTATCTGCAAATAAAAATCTTTCGTCCGCTCAAACATCTCAATTTGAGGAATTGAAAACTGACCTAAGACAACTATCTACTCAAATTATGGATTTGAAGGCTGAAAATACCATCTTACGTAGTGAATTAGAAATTCTTAAGTCTAAAGTAACATCTTTGGAGAATACCGATACACCTAACCAAAACTCTCATGTTGTATCCCAGGTAATACAGGAAAGCTTCGAGCGACAAAGGTGCTCTTTGAATACAGTTGTCTATGGTATACCTGAGTCCACTTCGTCTTCACCAACCCAGCGGATTTCCGATGATAGGTCTACCATTTGCAATATTCTTGAACCTCATAATATATTTATTCCGGTCAACTCCAAAATCATACGCCTTGGTAGAGTGATTTCTGGCAAATCTCGTCCGATTAAGCTGTTGTGTGACAGCAGTGAATCCGCTGGTAAATTGGTTTCTGACTTTAAAGACTCGGTGAAAAATGGTGTTCTATTCCCTACGGGTTTTCGTATTGTAAGTGATAAAACATCGCTTCAACGTAACCTGCTTCGTTCATGTCATGCTGAGCTTGAAAAACGGAAGTTGAACGGTGAAACAAATCTCGTGATTTCATACTTCAATGGTGTTCCTAAAGTACGTGTTGCCATATCAAAAAACTCCATGCCTCATCATCGAATAGGTCATCGCTAACTATGTCAGTTAGTGGTCAACCAGTTCAAGGATATTACCAGAATTGTCGAGGTCTCAGATCCAAATTATTATATCTTAAGTGTAATGCCGCAGCGTTTGACCACATTTTCATTATTTTATCCGAAACTTGGCTAACTGATGGTATTTTTGATGACGAACTTGGTTTATATAATTATAATATTTTTAGATGTGATAGATCCGCTCTTACTAGCAATTGTTCTCTTGGTGGAGGTGTCCTCATTGGTGTTAGAAAAAATATCCCTTCTTTTCTTATTACCGTTCCCGATCTAAATGTTGAACAAATTTTTGTTCGTTTTTCCTATAATAAAATTAATTTATTACTTAGTTGTGTTTATATTCCTCCTCAATCTCCACTCGCTATCTATCAATCTCATATTAACTCTGTTGAACATGTCCTTAATCTTTTCCCTAATTATAAGTATATATTTTGTGGTGATTATAACTTACCTGAAGTATTATGGGATAATGATGAATCTGGACTAATCTTTTCGTCCTCCAACTGTCGCGCTCCATGCATCCCCGAGTTTTTTGCCTCAAATTGCTTTTTTCAAAATAATAACAACTTTAATAAACATGGCTCCTTATTAGATTTAGTATTTAGCAATGCTGATTCACTATCAGTCACCGTATCCTTAGATTCTTTAGTGCCACCCGATCTCTTCCACCCTCCTCTATTTATTAATCTTTATAATTATAAGCATGTTCCTTGTTTCAATAGCTCACACTCCTTCTTTGACTTTGACAAAGCAGATTATTTTAAAATTAATAATTTTATTTCTAAATTTGATTGGTCTTCTACTTTATCCGCTTTCAGTCTTGAGTCAGCTTTTAATACCTTTTATGATGCTCTTCACCAATCTATACTACGTTATGTCCCATTACGCCACTTTAAGCAGTCAACCTTTCCTATTTGGTTCACGAGTGAGTTAAAAGAAATTTTATTTTTAAAGAAAAAAGCTCATGTAAAATTTAAATCCACATTTAGCTCAGATGATTACAGACACTTTTCACTTCTCAGGGCACGTTATAAGTATGAATCAAAAAAATTATATCGTGACTATGTTGGCCGAACTGAAGCTTCAATTAGTACTAATCCTACCAATTTTTGGAAATTTATAAAAAAACAACGCTATAATTCTGATATTCCTAAAACATTAACGCTTAATGATGCTATCAGCTCTAATGAACAGGATGCAGCTGACATGTTTGCCTCATACTTTAAATCTGTCTACTCATGTGATGTCTTTAGTGATGATGTTACAGATTTACGGATTCAATCTTTTGACCTACCAAATAATGTATACTTCACTGTTGATGATGTTTTTCAAAATCTCTCAAAGTTGTCCGGTGCTAAAAATGTAGGTCCTGATGGTCTTTCCGGAGTTTTTCTTTTTCAGTTGCGTACTATTATTGCATATCCTCTATTTTTACTATTCAGGCGTTCTCTTAATGAAGGTATTTTTCCTACAATTTTAAAACTAAGTTCTGTCACACCCGTCCATAAATCAGGTAACAAATCAGATATAACTAATTATAGACCAATCTCTATTCAATCTCACCTATCAAAACTATTTGAATCTTTGGTCTTGAACTGTATTAAACGATCAGTAAATAATATTCTTATTGATGAACAACACGGGTTTCGTCCGGGAAGATCCACTACTACGTGCAACTTAGTCTTTTCCAATTCTGTATTCGAGTCTTTTAAAAACCGGTCTCAATTAGATGTTGTTTATACTGATTTAGCCAAAGCGTTCGATACTGTAAACCATAAAGTGTTACTGAATATTCTAAAAGCATCTGGTTTTGGAGAACCTCTTCTCTCATGGTTAGGCTCTTTTTTAACGAACAGGCAACAATGGGTAAAATTATTTGGCGTCAAGTCTAAAATTTTTTCACCGACATCTGGAGTGCCCCAAGGGGGTCATTTATCACCGATTTTATTTTCACTTTTTGTCAATAGTATACGTATTGCTTTGCCTTTTTGTAAGTTACTATGTTTCGCTGATGACATGAAGCTTTTTATGGAAATAAAATCAGCTGTTGACTGCGCTAATCTCCAATGTAGCCTTGACTGTTTTGTTAGTTGGTGTTTTAAAATAGGTCTTAAAGTCAATGCTTCAAAATGTCGAGTCATGTCGTTCACTCGTTCTCGCTCTGCTATACTTTTTGACTACAATATATCGGGTCTAAAAATTGCACGCGTTGATGAAATTGTTGATTTGGGTTTTAAATTATCTTCAACTCTTAGTCCAAGTCCCCATATTTCTATGATTTCTAGTAGAGCATTTAAAGTTTTAGGGTTTATTATGCGTCTATCTAGAGACTTCAAGCTATCAAAATCTTTAAAATCTTTATATTGCTCTTTAGTACGTCCAATTCTAGAGTATGGGTCCATTATCTGGGATCCTTACACTGTTTCTGACATTAATCAAATAGAACGTGTCCAACATAGATTTTTGAGATTTTGTTGTTTTGTGTTGGGCATTCCCCATTTAGCTCATAATTATAACAATATCAGCAACTTACTCGATCTGCCTTCTCTTGCTGAACGAAGAAAAACTTTAAACTTAAAGTTTATTCATGGTCTAATAACAAACCAAATTGATTCCCCTTGTCTACTATCCTAAGTCAATTTCAAAGTCCCTTTTCACTCATCTCGTTCTCCAGTAACCTTCCATATTCCTTCCGCAAAAACTAACTATTTGCAAAATGAGCCTCTAAGGCGGATCATGTCACTTGCTAATGAGGACCCCTCTTTTGATGTCTAATTCCTAATTCTTAAATACTTTATTGTTAAAATTTTATAACTGTTTAAATGTAATAACTATTCTGTATATTTACTTCCTGTAATTAATGTTATGTTTTCTAATGTATACTTTTCTGTACTTAATAAAGGGGAAACCCGTATATTGTAATAAATAAATAAATAAATAAATATAATACCAGATAACAATTATTATATCGATAAGATAGAGACTATATGACACGGTCGTTTCGTGGAGTGTGGTAATGTTACTCACGATAGCACAATAAAAAAATGTACAATGGAATAAAAAAACCGTGTCTAGTATTTCATGAAAGGAACAGATTTCTTTATTTCAACACAAAAAAAAAAGAAACAATATACTCCATGAAATGGGGACGGATTCGGATGACGAAAGGTCTAGATGTTGCCACCGCCGATGTCCGTCGAAAGATGGGGCCTCGTCCGTAGACACAGCCGCCGGCCGCTGGTGAGCTACCTTATCGGCATCGAAAGCTTTCCCCCTCTGCCCGGTGTCCGAGGTAGGTAGGAAAGTGTCGGTGCGATATCATCGCCACCCGGGATGTGGCTGGAGAGAAGCTAACGCGGTGCGCGGTGTCGGTGTACATATTGTACCTACGACACACGGTACCGCATCATATAGATATAGAGTATTGACGATTAACTTTAAAATTATATGATGTAAAAGGTCCGCAGGCCGCCAGACCGAAGTTATCGAAATTGCAGCAGTCAGTCAACGCAGTCCATGTTATAACTTATATTATATATCTTTAAATTTATAGCAAGACGTAGTATAGTGTAGTTGACGCTATCGTTGTATTTTTAATTTTAAAATGTCGCAAATTTTACACAAAATGTACAGTGAAAAGGGAAAAAATTTACATTCATTAAATAATTTTTTTAGACAATATCGTCCTATAAAAACAGGAGAAATGTCCTGGAATTGCACTAACAAAAATTGTAATGCAAAATTATACACTATTGGCGAAGAACACGTGTTTTCTAGAATCACAAATGATCATAATCATGAACCCGGTACTATTCAAATATTAAACAGACAGAAGGTAAATAACTCTGTAAAAAGGAAGGCTGATGAATTATCATTTTCGGAAAGGCCAAGAAAAATAATTCGTTTAGAGGCGGAGAAAGATGTAAATATTTTGAACACATTAACAGACAGAGACATGATTCGCATAGGTACCTAAATAAATTAATGAAATAATAATCAGAATTAAAATAATAATTTCAAAATGCTGTTGTTAAATTTTTTTTTTTTAAATAAAGAAACACGTCTTGTATATGAAAGTAACTATTTTAATGTCAAACTATTCATTTTTAGGGAAAAACATTAATCGTGAAAAATTACAACGATTACCAAAGTTGCCAAAATGCATGGACGACGTACATGGTTATTTGGATATGGACGAAGTGATATCTACGAAAGGGAAAAATTTAGTAATATTTAACGACAAATCAAGCAATGTAATAATATTTTCTTGTGAAAGTAATTTAAAATTCATGTACAGTGTTGAGATTATTTTGGTGGATGGTACTTTTAACTACTGTACAAAATTCTTTCAGCAGATGTTTAGAGTGATTGGTTTTAAAAATAACAAATATGTTCCTGTTGCACTTTGTTTATTAAAAGATAAAAAAGAATTATCGAACAGAACTGTTATGTTTACGCTGAAAATTTAATGTTTAGAAATAAATTTAATATTTAATCCACAACATATAGTTTCTGATTTTGAAAAAGGAATTCTTCAAGCTGCAAGTAAAGAATTCCCGAACACCACTTAGGTTGGATGCAGATTTCATCTCAGTCAAGCCTGGTGGAGAAAAATTGTGGGATTAGGACTGACAACAGAGTACAAAAATAAGAACTCGGAAATTGGGAAATGGTTGCACTACATTTTTGGATTGACTTTTCTTCCTCCAGATGAAGTAGGAAATGTGTTTTTGGAATTTATCGCCGTACAACCTATCGATTCAAGAGTTACTGAATTGAATGACTATTTGGTCGATAATTATATTAACGACGATGCTACTTTTCCAAATACACTCTGGGCAGCTTTGAGCAATAATGTTTGGAGAACAAATAATGGAAGTGAAGCTTTCAATTCTAAATTTAAAACTGAGAACCGATCGCCTCATCCCAACATACATGAATTTTTACAGTGTGTAAAAAATATTCAAATTGACACATATTCAAAAATCAATTCAGCCGATCTGGAGTGCAATAAAACAATTGAGAGTATGAATCAAAAATGTATTAAAAAAAAAATCAAGCAATATTTAAATAATGAAATTGACTCTCTGACATTTGTGAAATGTGTCTCACACAAATATGAACCAACCTTATATAAATGCATTATTTGTATTCTTTAAATTTAAATTAATAATCTGACTTTACTATAAGTAATACAAAATAGTTTTATTTTCCGACCGCAACTAGAACTTTTTTTTCACCTGTTTTGATCCCGACCGCAACTCAGACTTTTTTTTTTACCTGTTTTGATCCCGACCGCAACTCGGTATCAACCATATTAACTATATACCAGCTTCATTATTAAAAGGTAAATTCATGTTCGCTGATGATATAGCAGGGGCGCCCGCAGACAGGGGCCAGTGGGTGCCATTGCACCCACTGAGATTTTTAAATAAACAAAAAAATTATTATATTATGTTATAATATATTCAATTTTTTTTCTGATTTTTTTTCTAAAAACCAATAATCATGTAAGGCAAACTTTCACAGATTAATATTATTTCCTTATGTCTTATGACGATATTTAGTATATTCTTATACACTGTGTCACTGTGTAGTGTGTATGGTATAATAATTATTATTATATCTACTATCTAGACCAGTGTTTCCCAACTTCTTTAACTCGCGGAACCTTTGCAGGAGCTTGAACTTTTTTTGGAACCCACATATTTTTCTATAGTAGTAATGCTGACATATGTTTTCTATACTTGAATGAGTGGGTTGTCAGATACTTCCGGCAATAGGTTTTCACGGAACCCTTAGGTTCCGCGGAACACCAGTTGGGAAACACTGATCTAGACTATCTATTTATATTTAGATGTCTGAACAAAATATACGGGAATTACCACGATCGATTATCGAGAATAATCGATAACAAGTAACACTCTCTTCAGTCCTACTCTTCCCAGTGAATTACGATACGCATACGTCGATATACGTATTCGTAGCTAGCGTCTTGCGTCTAGTTCATTACTCATTGTTCATTACTAGTTATTGCGATTTAAATTACCGAGTTTAAGAGATATTTTAGTTGTTACAGTTATTAGTTCGTCATTCAGCTACAAAAATTATTATTATTATGAGTAATAAAAGAAAAGAAGACTCAATATTGAGTTATTTTCAAAAAAAAATTAAACCATTACCTGAGTCAAATGTTCCTTTGCCACAAAGAGATACAGATGAGACAGTAGGGTCACAAAACTTAATTTTGGTAAGTACTTACTCGAATAAAAATTTTAACATACCTATTATTATTAATTTTCAATTAATATTTCATACCTACTTTACTTAATTTTAAGACTGGATCTATCATTTTTTATTATAAATTAAATATAAAAGTATAAATAAATATAAATTTGTTACTCTTTTAACTAATTTTGTTTATAGTGTATATTTTATCAGCAAAAAAATTTCATAATATTTATTAAAACATACTACAATTAAAACATATTTACAATAAATTAATATAAATAATATTTCGTTAAATTTTATTCTATTAAAATATAAATAAGTTAGCAACCGAATAATTCATGTAAGATTTTAGTAGTGTAATATTAATATTATATTTTCATATACCTAGTTCAAGTTGTTTAGTAACATATTTTTAATATAGAAGGATCATGATAGACCAAAACAATTGATCAGTGTTAATCAAGGTGTTAATGCAGTTTTGACAAATGATCTTGCTGTTGAAAATGATTGTGATCAATATGATATTGGACATTATATAAAAAATAATTTAAATATTAATGAAGATTTTAAGTATAAATTATTGAAGAATCCTTGGGTTCCAAGTATCCATTATAATTTTAAGAAAGATATTGTTGTTGGAAATCGTGCATTTTTATTTAAGTGGTTTTCAATTTATCTTTATTCAAAAATATTTAAGGGCACATTTTATCTATACTGTGTTTTATTTCAAACTCATGTCTCTCATGGAGGTGTTCAAGGACAGTTTATAAATAAGCCTTTCCAACGTTATCAAAAGTTTTTAGAAAAAGCAAACAACCATTCAAAAACTCAATGGCATATTGAATCTTCTATACGTTTCAATGATTTTATAAATATGAGGAGTAAAAATTCTAGTGTGCATCAGATGATAAATACAAACTACAAAAATAAAATTGATGCAAATAGAAAGAAATTAATACCTATATTATCATCACTATATTTTTGTGCATTACATAATTTACCAATAAGGGGAAAGACGGATGATTCAGCTGTTTTTAATAAGTTACCATTACAATTCAGAATTGATGCCGGGGATAATATTTTAAAAGATCATTTGGAAAATGCCCCTAAAAATTTAACTTATATTTCTCACCGTACACAAAATGAGATGTTAGAATCAATGTCTGCAACATTAACATCTGTTATATCACAAGAAATTAATGAAGCTTCTTGTTTTTCTATTATTGCCGATGAAACAGCAGATATATGTGGCATTGAACAGTTATCCATTTGTATACGATTTTTAAAAGATAACAATTTGCATGAAGAATTTATTGGGTTTTATCCTTTAAAAGAATTTGATGCCGAGTTCATTTCTAAAACAATATTAGAAGCATGTAATCATATGAAATTGGATTTAAACAAATGTGTGGGTCAAGGCTATGATGGGTGTGCCACTATGGCTGGATGTATATCTGGAGTACAAAAGAAAATTAAGGATATGTATCCTAGAGCCCATTTTTTTCAGTGCGCTAGTCATCGCCTTAATTTAGTTATCAATGATTTAAATGTCTTGCCTGAAGTTAGAAATTGTATTACCAAAATAAAGGACACTATAACATTTTTTAAAGAAAGTGCAGTTCTCATGAACTTCATAGAATTAATTCTAGTAATTGTAAATTAACCAAACTGTGTGAAACTAGATTTGTAGAGAAGCATAAGAGTGTAAGACAATTTAATGAAAAGTTTATTGTTATTGTAGAAGGTTTAGAAGAAATGTCAACATCAAAACATTAACACAGTAAAACTAAGCAACGAAGCCTTGAAATTCTAAATGCAATTACTACTCCAAATTTTGTTATTTTATTATCAATTGATAATAATTTAAAAAAATAAAATGAATTTATATCTACTATTCTTCAGGGTGTAAATATTGATTTACAAGAAGCCACAAAACGCATTCAAGAGCTTTTACAGATTGTAAAAAGTGACAGATGTAACAGTGAGTGTCAATTTAACTTAATATTCAAAAAAGCAGAAGAAACTGCAATTAAAATTGGTCTAGAGTTGAAAATACTACGAAGAGCTATCAGACAAACACAGCGAGATAATTATCCAAGTAATAATATCAAGACTTTTTTAGACAATCTTTATTTATTCCCTACTTAGATTCCATAATAATGTCAATTAGTGATAGATTCTCTGATGAAAATGTAAAATCATTTTCATTATTTAATTTACACCCAAAAATAATGATAAAAATGAATATTGAAGAGTTCAGTGAAGTAGTTAAATCTATCAATAGCTTATATGGACCTCTTCTTGATAATTTTGAAGAAGAAGCAATAACTTGGTATGAAATATGGCTAAAAAAAACATGTGATCCAAATACACAAATAATTGATTTATTAGAAGAATCTAAATACTATCCTGCTGTAAATACAGCTTTACAAATAGCCATTACAATACCAGCAACTTCCTGTTCAGTTGAAAGAACCTTTAGGTACCTAACATATTATTATAAATCATATTTTTTATTAATTATTTAATATTGATTATAATTATTATCTATTTTAGTGCTTTGCGTCGTATCAAGACATGGGTAAGATCTACAATGTCCAATATGAGGTTGAGCAGTTTGGCACTAATTCACATTCACAAAAATAGATTTGACGATACATTATTTTTTGAAAATCACAAAACTGATGTTATGAATCATTTTGGATTAAATGTCCGACGTTTATCATTACTATTTGATTCATAATTTTCATAATTTTTTGCATTACATTTTGAGTTATGTTTATATAATAATGTAAATATATGTAAAATATATTATAACATGCATTTTAATTTGCACCCACTGAGCTGATTTTCTACGGGCGCCCCTGTGATATAGCTCTTGTTAATGCCGAAGACAACTGGTCAAAATTAATAGAAATAGTCGAAATTGACTTACAGCTTGTATATAACTGGATGGAAAATCAACTGGATTATCACTTAATGTAAATAAATCAGTATGCATGCCGATAGTCACAAACCGATCACGGCTTCCAGTTGGAGTGAACTTCATATTACATCAATGTTCCGCAAATAAGACAATCTGTGATTGTAAACCACTTAAAATGGTACAACAATTTAAATATTTAGGAGTCATAATGGATCAGGAGCTGAAATGGTCTGAGCATATAAAATTAATCAAAAATAAAATCCGGAGATTAATTTCCCTATTTTATAACCTAACCGCTTTCTTAATAAATCAGTTGTACGGCAAATTTATATGGCATTATGTAATTCACTCCTATTATATGGTATAACATGCTGAGGAGGCGCCAGCAGAACAGACATAAAATCGGTATATACTACCCAGAAAATTATTATAAAAGTAGCCTACTCGTTACCACCAACATACCCCTCAATAGATATTTTTAAAAATACTAACATATTATCAATCTATAAATTATATATTAAACAAACACTTATAAAAACAATTCAAATGCAGATACTTAATAATACAGATATAATAGACAGTAGAACAGGTAATAACATAAAATTACCTTATATATCATCATCCAGTACAAAAAGTGCTCCTGATTATATGGTCAAAACTATATTCAACAATTTAGGAAATGATGTAAAGAGTCTAATAAAGTATGAATGTGAAAATCAGTCTAATAAAACCAATGTAAAAAATATAATTAACAAAAATCGTATAAAAAATATAATTACTAAAACAGTAAATGATCTTGATGAGAATGTGTGTAAAAATCAATTATTAAAAAGTATCTATATGTAAATATAAATGATTATCTATTAGTATCGTTTAGTTATATAATTATAAGATAATGTTATTTAGAGAAGTAAAATACATCATTCTCAATTGTATAAGATACATGTCATTTTATTTTATTATATTGTATAAGTAATATGTATAGGAACTCCGTATACCAGAAACGAGCTTGCTCAGTTGGTATACGTATCAGCTCTTATCGCTATTATTATAATAATTTAACTTTTGTAATTTGATTATTGTATTGAAATAATGATATTGATTTTGCTGAAATAAATAAATAAATAAATATTAAAGAATTTTTAGAGTATTCAAAAAACTATGACTTTATTGAAGGTTTTGAAGATTTTGGACATTATGGGTGGACAAATAAAAGTGCTAATTGCGTTATGTTGTTTATAGCTCGAGGATTGTTTTCACCATAGAAATTTCCAGTCGCGTACTTTTTAGCTCATTCAGGAGTAAAACATAAATTACTTAAAGATTTAATAATTGATGTTTTAACTGAATTATTTAAAAACGGATTGTGTCCTAAAGTATTAGTGTGTGATCAAGGTACAAACAATCAGAGTGCATTAAAGTCGTTAGGCGTAGACGAAAACAAACCTTATTTTTTTGTAGAAAATAATAAAATATTTTCAATCTTTGATGTCCCTCACTTAATAAAAAGTGTAAGAAATAATTTAATAGGCTGTACTTTTGAAAATGATAATATGAAAATAGCTGCGTTTAGTGATATTTCAGAAACATATGAAATAGATAAAAAAAATATGAAAAGTAAAGCTCTCTTAAAAATCACTGAAGCTCATATTAACCAAAGTTCATTCCAGAAAATTAGAGTAAAATTAGCGGTGCAATTATTTAGTCACACTATGGCGTCTACTATTCGTACTTGCATTGAAACTAACGAATTAAAAAGTAAGACAGCTAAAAACACAGCTGATTTTCTAAATTTTATAAATAAATTGTTTGACTGCTTAAACAGCAGAACATTGTATAGGTAGTTCAAATCCATACAATTGTGGATTGTCTGATTCTGGTATTGTAAAACCATTTTTAAATGAAGCGGCAACATATTTTATAAATTTACAAAAAAATAAAAAAGGTAAAATGACTAAACCTCCCTGTTTTAAAGGCATTACACAAACAATAACCGGAATTCTCAGTTTTTTCAAGGAAGAAAAATCAAATAACACTGAAGTCAGTTTTATATTAACTAATCGGTTAAACCAGGACACACTAGAAAATGTATTTAGTATTGTGCGACAAAAAGGTGGCTACTATAAGAATCATACAGCGAGAACGATTAGAACCTCATTTTGAAGTACTTGTATATTTTCATTATGCACTTCTAAAGGGGCGCATTGTGAAAATATTATTGAAAATACCGATTACCAAACAAATGAACAAGCGTCAATTTTATTGGAGGGTGAACAGATAAATAACATTGAAAATGATCAAACTTCAGATTCCAATTCAGAAAGTAGTGTAAACGTTACAGACATATCAGTTCCAGAGGATTTAAACACAATATCAGTCACATTAGAGGATTGTTCGGTGACATATTTTGCTGGATATCTAGCATTTAAATGTATACAAAAATGTAATTGTGAATATTGTAAGGGTGAATTGACTATAGAGAAAGATTTAAATGAAAAGAATCAATTACTAATTATAAATAAAAATTATTCATTATTTAACACAGGCCTTAAGGCGCCAACTAAAAAGTTTAATGATAAATCGTTAATATGTTAAATATTTTTGAAAACAATTTTGACAACGTGAAACATAAAAAAAAATCAGGTTTAATTTAACTAACAAAATAAAATGTAATGAGAAAATAAAAGCATGGGTTGAAAATTCTTCCGATTGTGTTGAACATAAATTATATATTATAGAACTAGCTTTAATTTGTAAAATATTTAAAAAAACTAAACATTATGCAACATCATCGAAATTAGTGAAAATTGCAAAATTAAAAATTTTAAGTCACATTTAGAATACCTGGAAATTAAAATAAGATAATTTATAGCTTTTTATTATCTCACTAGTCACTACACCTGAGTACCTGACATCATTTTATATTTTATATTTGTTTTATTTAAACTTGACTCATACATCATAGGTTAGTTTAGTTATTTCAGTTTACGCGTTTTAGTTTTAAAAATCAATGACTACCTCATATAACTTTGAATTAATTTAATTACGTGTAAATAATTATTTTTATTTTTTTTAAGTGTTTATTATTACATGTTTATCTAACGTATATTTTTATACTTTATAACTACTATTATTTGTTTGATTTATTGATATTATTTAATATTTTATAGTTAAAAATATACCTAAATTGTAATCGCCGACTATCGTCCATTCGTGCCGGTTTTTATTGTATTGCCGTAATTCCGTAAAATAATTTGTTTACAAAACACAATCAATACAATAGGGCTCGTTTCACACTACACGGTTTTGACCGTACGGCAAAAAACCGGACGGCATAAACCGGATCAATTGGCTACATTACGCATTACACGGTTTTAACCGTACGGTAAAACACGATATATGCAGGGTAGTATACTTTTTCACAGGTTTAGTTTTATAAGAACACTCAAGTCGCGCGTTGTTATAATGAACGACAAACAAATTATTGCACTATGGTTGTACAATCGTCGCCGCAAAAGACAACAGAAAAATCGTGTTTTTTGGGTACATCCTATTAATGCTAGAAGAGAGGAAGTTGGATTACTTTATACATTATTTAATGACTTACGAAATGATGAAAATAAGTTTTTTAATTATTTTCGTATGTCATGTGCTTCTTTTGATGTACTACATGAAAAACTCAAGCGTAAGCTTCAACGTGAAAACACGCAATTTAGAAATTGTATACAACCAGTTGAGATGTTATCGATTACATTGAGGTTAGTAATTAATTAACTTAATATTACTATACCTTTACTAACTGATAATACTTATATAGATTACGCTAGAAAATAAAAGAAAAAAAAATCGCACCTTTATTATTATAACTGATAATACTTTATAAAATAATAACAATAGAAAATAAAAGAAAAATGTTTGACTGTTACAATGTTTTTTTACATGTCAATTAAAAAAAAAAAATTAATCTACTAAAATGTACTAAAATCGATGCTTTCTGATAATGAGGATGCTACTGAATTTACAGAAGGGCTAATCTGTTCTGTGTAAGAGACTTCGTGGTTGGTAGTAACTGGATTCAGTTGTTTACTGCATGATGGAATTTGCTGATTTCCAGTTGAATATGGTTGAGATAAGAAAACATTGGAGTGGTTGGGAGTGTTGAACAATTGTCGAGGATGATATTGAGTAGGATTTGATGTACTTACATAAAGTTGCTGATAAGGTGGGATATAAGAAGATGCAGCAAGATGTTTTTCTTTCTTACTTTCATTGATATTTTCAATAACTTTCAAAACACCCATTTGAAATCGTAAATAGTCCTGATTATCAAACTGTTGCAGGTGAGGCAAGAGACTTTGTAAAAAAGCCATTTTATTACAAGGTTGATCCTTTTCTTCAAGTAATTTTATAATTCTCAAATCAATGTCGTTCTGACTTTTATTTTTCCTTCTTTTTTGTGGATTACTTGTTTTTTCCCTAGAAATATCTAAAACATTATCTAAAGCTTGCAGTTGAGGCTCTATGTCATCTTCTTCATTCTGTGGATCGTTTCTCGGTTCCGGTTCCAGGCTATTCGAAGTCGGTCGCTCAACATAAATTTTTTTTAAAAACTGCAATTGATCAAAATATACATATTTCTTAATTTTTTTTGCTCCCGAACCACTTCTCTTGCACTCTTTGTCTTTTTTGAAATATTTTGAATATGAATCGCGAAGATTAGTCCATTTTTTAAGAACTCCTTGACCTGAAAGAAAAAATATTAATCAAATATTCAAATAAAGAATATTGGTAAGTCTAAAAAAAATTTACTGCTTCAAAATGTGATGACAGACACAAAAATAAACAAATAAAGCACCCACCACATTGTAAAATCAATACATCCATCACTCTATTCAGAATCTAAAAATAATTGTATATGCTATTCATAATTTAAATTTTTTCTAGGTATCTTGCAAGTGGTTGTACATTCACCGATTTACATTTCAGTTATAGAATTGGAATTTCAACGGCAAGTAAAATAGTAGAAGAAGTATGTACAGCAATTTGGTGCCTAATGAGAGAGGATTGTATTCCAACACCAACGAGTAGGATATAAAGGGGGATTCTGGAACCGCCTCCGCCTCATAACGCCTCTCTGCCGCCGCCGCCCGACCTGCCGCCGCCGCCCGACCTGCCGCCTCCCCCACCACTCCTCACCCTACCTACTGACCACCACCTCCCCCGCCACTCCTCACCCTGCCTACTGACCACCGCCTACCCCGCCACTCCTCACCCTGCCTACTGACCACCGCCTCCCCCGCCACTCCTCACCCTGCCTACTGGCCGCCGCCCGACCCCGAGTCACTCCACCCTGTTGTGCCGCTCCACCCCGCGACCTTCACTCCACCACTGTTGTATCACCCGACCTCTTTATCATGCTTTTCATACTATCACACCACCTTATCTCAGTCAGTGCAGTATAAATAGTCTGTTATCAATGATATCTTAAAGTTTTTAACAGAAAAAAAAAACACAAATAATATTCTGTGAAAAAAAAAAAAAATGATTCGATTATATTCATTTATTATATTTATTTTTTTCGATTATATTCAAAAGATGATTCGGATATATTCATATACGATAATATACATATATAAATGTCTGTCATGCATACAACGCAAAAATATGTCGATAAATAGGATACATTTATAAAATATATTTGTCCTTCACGTACAAGAGACTTGCACACACCCGTCGAGATATGTCTCTTGGTAATATATATATAAGATATATGCAGACAAGTATCACACAAATAGGGTATATTCATAAAAGATATTTGTCTTTCACGTGCAAGAGACGTGAGCAAACATGTCGATACAGGTCTCTTAATATATTGCTATTGGTGTGCACACTGACACCCTCTCATCACTACAAGGTCAATCTTATTCAACCCCACCCTTATTCTCTACCACTATAGCGACACCGTCGCACGACCTACTATAGTATGTGAAATCGAGATGAAATCAGTCTGATTCCAGTCGTCTGTGCGTATAGTCTTTCAATATTTTTTTTACACTAATTTTGTTCAAGTGATTTTACTTAATAATAATAATATAAACATGGCAGGTTCAATTGAAGAAAATAAAATCGTTTACAAGAGGTACAAATATGTTCCACCAGCACAACCCGCTAGTCTTATCGATACAACATGTTTTACGATAGATTTCGCAAATCGTAAGTTTATCCACATCGGAATCGATCCAACAAATGATTTTAACGTTGTTATACATTTGATAACCGCGTCTCGACATATAATTATCACACACGAATTTCTAAATCGCATATTCACGATGATGGGAAACATCCTGTCGATTATCTTGGACCCACCGTCGAAAATAAAAATCGATACATTTTTAAAAGACGACTCGATCATTATCACCAAAATGGTGTATAGAGGGGAAAACAACCTTGTAATCGAATCGAAAAAACACGACGGGTGTCGTGTACTGCTCAATCGTGAAAATCTACTGCCTCTGCAAGATTTGGAAACAAGTATTTTACAAAGCTTTTCATACAAAACTGTGGTCATCCGTCCGATAATAATGAGGCAGATCACTGAAATGCACGAGTTCTTGAATAACGAACGTCGTAGTGGAAACATACCGATTATTTTCAATGAGGTAAAGCAAAAGATAACACGTAGTAATATCCCGTCGACGATAGAGCCCAGTTTCATGGACCAGATAAAATTATTTGCCGCTCAACAAGTCGCAGAACGTTGGTATGGACATGATGAAGTCGATAATAAGGTAATTATTTTCACCCATAAAAATATATACCATCTTAACTCATGTATTTTATTTCCATAGTTATTTGACATATCCCCACCCACACCATTGTCGCCAGTTCAAGCAGTACCAAACAACTTTTCGAGCACAGACACAAAGTGGACCGATACAGCGAGCAATTATTATAATAATTTTAATGTTCAATAATGTAAACATTTTATATATTTTTTTTTTTCAATAATAACCTGTATGTAATGGGTAAAAATAAATATTATCAAAATATTTTTAGTAAAAAAAAAAGTGTTTTTTTATTCAATATTTTACAAATTAGGGTAATATGTATAAATAATAATAATATTTACAAAAAATTATAATTTTTTAACATCTCCATTAAATGGGTTATAAGTGATAACTTGATCGTGTAAAATGAGACAATACGCGGCAGTGGCAGCCGGTATCACTACTTCTGTTTCAAACTCTATCCGTAGGTCAACAGTAGAAGATTTGACAGCATCGTTCTGATGTGATAAATCGACGACTATAAGCGGCGCGTGGTTTTGAAAATCTTCTTTTGATAGTAAAGGTTTACAATTTACCTTACTGTAGTATGATTTTTGAAAATCCGCATACGCCTTGTACAATATCGCCGTGATATTTGCAGAAAAATTTGCGCGAAAATCTTCATACGGATACACTTCAGAGTTTAAGTGTACTTTGAGATTTTTAAGATTGCAATGATCGAATCGACCAGACGAATGATGTAACACATTTTTCCGATTTGTTTGAAATCCGATTATAACGAACCGAGGTTTCTCTAGTAAACTACTGGATTTAACCGTCCACGAATGAGAAGTGTTTTGAGGTAAAACTGGATATTCACATAGGTCCCAAGTTCTGAACGCGCAAGAAATAGATTTACGTGAGTCTATAATTTTCAACAGTTTTAATTTTTCCTTATCAGACACTTTGATAACAGGCATCTTCCAAATGACTTTACTCAGTGCTATTTTTACTCTTCTGTTTTTTTCATGATTTTCGGCTACTGCATCTCCAGTGACGTATAAAGCGTCGAAATCGTGAGACGAACGATTTAAAATCAACTGTTGATTACAATTCAGCATTATTTTCTTATAGTCTTCACAGAACCCAAAAAAGTGTTTTAACGGGATACATCCGGAAAATGTATTTTTATTCGCTGATATTTTGTTGTCTTCTGTTTTTATATTCCACATAAAGTTATCCGATTCATTCGTTTTATTTGGTGAATACGAGCAATATCCTTTCAGACTCGACGATATACCAGGTGACTTTAATTTCTGTATTTCTACACCATTTAGCTCATATCGCATTTCGGAAAAAAGAAAAGCCAGTCCATTGTTTGTAAAACTATATGTACCTACGCCAGTCAACGCGTCCGTCGGTAAAATAACATTACCCTCGATATAAAGATAACTCTCTGAAGGCAAAGTATAAGAATCCATATTTTGAATATTTATACGTATTTCATCGTTTAAAGACATGGCGGTGTTTGAGTATGGTAAAAATGAGTGATATTCCATCTGTGTTATTTTACAGTCGTCTGTGTACCCTTCGGTAACATCTAAATACATTTCGTCCATGATTATAATACTTTTAATGAGCGCAGAAATGTTATATTAGCTTTAGAGAGTTGCACGGACGGTGGGCGTGTAACCTTATTGACTTTCCTGGTGCTACTGACAGTCTTTTTTATTACGACTCTGTTAAACTGTAGAGCCATAATTATGTTGAACGACTTGTAAACGAATCGTAATAGGTTCACCACGCAAATTTATCAAATTATCGTTTTGATCTTTCAATGCTATATTCACTCTAGTTATAGATTCGGTATTGAGATGATAATAAACCAAATTTCGAGGAACTTCGATTATCTTATATCCCGGTGGTACAGTGGGGTAAAATTCGTGTATAGTCTGACTCGGCAATCCGTCAGAGAATGAACCACAAATTAAATTACATTCCACTTTTATAGAGTTCACTTTCATTATGTTGATTAAATTAACTGATTCATGAATAGTACTAGCCTTATACACTGTATTTTTAAATCCTAACAATTTCCCGATACTACCAGCCATAGAAAAATCTATATTTTCACTACATATCATCTCGCATTTTAATGTATTTTTGTTTGCTCTCAATGAGAACGAAATGTCGTCGGGTAATATCTGTTTAATGATAGCTTCAATTTTTTCGAGTTCATACGAACCTGTAGGCAACGTGTATACGTCTACATTAGCTCGATAAACATTTTTATCAATGCCTAATTTGCTACAATCGGTATATATTGTTTTTTCACTAGATTTTTCTTTTCTAAATAAACAAAGTTCGTTCGATTCAGACAAGGTAGCATTTTCTTTTAATCTTTCAACACCTATTTGATTACATCCCTCTTCAATGTTTGGAATAGAGTTATTCGTATGCAAACTCAACAGACTTAGCTGTGTGTTTTCATGTACTTCTAAAGCCGGGAAAATATCGCACGACAATTCACTCGAATTCCCGTGCAGAGTTATCGTGTACATGATAAAAATTTCAAACACAAATGACCACAATTTGTACTATTATATTTTTGAAATCGCTGGTAGTTGTATTTAACATTACATTTCTTAAAGTATTCTTGTAGCTCACGTGGTGGTGGTAGATTACCAAAGCTATCGAAATATTGAACGTTGGATCCGATTTTTTTCCACGCAACCCAATGTGAGCCGACGCCGTGAACAGAGTCCAAGTTGAGTACAGCAGATTCTATACGTTTAAAGCGTAAGGGTAACCTGTCTCTGGAAAATACGCCGATGAAATGAGGAATTTTCAACTCGCGAGCGCATTTTATAATCTCGTAATCGTACAAGGCTCTATTGGGAAGCGTGGAAATTAGTTTTTTGATTTTCGTTGTTTTTTCGTTGGTTTGTACGACGAGCCCTTGAACGGAGCCATATACAAACCGTTTCCCGACGGTATTTTGGCTGAAATTTTATACGAACTACCCTTATGTGGAGCGAGGTATAAACCGTTTCCCAGAGGTGTTGCTTTAGCTCTGTTAAATTCGCTAGCAGTCTTTACCACGTTAGCAATACCACCCGTTAGTGATCCTAGAGCCGACAACCCAGCGAATATAGGTATTAAAGGCAGCGCGCCACCTGTTTTTGGTATGGGTATTACTCTTGGTACTTGGTTCTTTTTGCAATTTGTTTTTCGAATAATTTTTCTCGCCGCCGCAACACATTTTTTCGTTAATATCAACAAGTTTTTCTGCTTGATATTTTTTTTCATTACATTACGAGCTGCTTTTACAGCAGCTTTGAACCTGCACCCAGCTCCCATTTTACGCTTAGCCTTCATACCCGTTGTAACTAACCACGCCGCCGCTTTTTCTTTTAAACTAGAATTCTTCGACTTGAATCTATCCCAAGCTAGATTTTCCAAAACAGCGTCCGCCTCGTGGCGATCTGTCAGCGAATTACTACGTTCGTAGGCTATATCGTGTTCCCTACACGCCGCGTCTAATGGGTTGATACCTTTATCACCCCGAGCCAATCTTTTTTTCAAATGTGTACCTGGTCCACAGTATTGGTAACCTTAAATAATAATTATTATTTTACTATTTAATTGAAAATTGTGATAATTATAAAATTACCTGGTAAATGTAGTTCGATTGGCAAACTATTTATAAGAGAGTTGACTAGACCTGAACCTTTAGTCCTCTTGTCTCTTCGATAGCGATACATCGTATGACACACTTATACGTTCTGCAGTGTTATTTATACATACAAAATGAAATTTTTAGAACAAAAACTAAAACTACCCGTTTTCAATATCGACCCACCTGAAACAAGAATCGAATCGAGGCATGGACCGCTGTTCCCGAATACCGTTCGTTCATTGGTTTTAGGAGCGTCCGGTTGTGGGAAGACAAACTTGATATATTTTTTGCTTGTAAGCGAAAACGGTTTACGTTTTCAAAATTTATATATTTATTCTAAAACGTTAGAACAACCAAAGTACAAGTTATTAAAACAGATAATCAACCAGATTGACGGTATGAATATATTTACATTTTTTGAAAATGAGGCGGTCATTTCGCCTGAAAAAGTACTACCAAACTCGATTTTTATCATGGATGACGTCATTACCGAGAACCAGAATGTTATACGTGAATATTTTGCCCGTGGACGACATAATAAAGTTGATATATTTTATTTAGCTCAGAGTTACTCTAAAGTACCGAAGCAATTGATACGTGATAATGCAAACTTAATAGTATTATTTAAACAAGATGAGACGAATTTAAAACACGTCTACAACGAACACTCTTCAGGAGACATGTCGTATCAAGAGTTTAAAAGTTTCTGTATGAACTGTTGGAATCGAGATCGGTTTTCATTTGTAGTCATTTGTAAAGACAGTGATCGCGATAACGGACGTTATCGCCTTGGGTTTGATACGTTTGTCGTTATATAAGGCGGCAAATTGTAAACCGACAATCATTTACGGATTAATCATGGCGCAAGATAGTACAGTGTTAAACGAATTGGTCAGAGCTAAAGATAAAATTAAACGCAAGTACGAAGAATTAAAAAAAGGAGAAGCTGATGTCCATTCGCTCGTGTCACAGACGTTTAAACCGATTATCGACCCGTTGAACAAAATATCAAGTGCAACAGCAGCAGTGGAAATACCACCGATAAATACAAACGTAGAGATACCGCCATCTAACACAAACGAAAATTTTCATTTTGATATACAAAATTGGCTACAATCGTCTGGTAGAGACAAACTTTACGGTCCAAAAAAAATTAATGACGGTACTATTAAACTCGGCAACAAAGAAATCGAATTTACTACTTCATCAATTATTATCGACAAAACACCCTATGAGCTAACCTCGGGTCTTTTATATTTAATATTTTCAAAACATCCTAAATTGTATACCGAGCAGGACTTGAAAACATATGGTGAAATATTAACTCAAACGTCTGCACATTTAAATTCCGACGGTATAACGATCAAAAGTGGAGGTAAAAAGTATAAGAACGTCATTAAAAAATTATTTTCTTCGGGTGGGGGTGTATCGGTATCATTGCAGAAACATAATTATATTTACTGGAACGACGCTAATGAACTCGTAAACCGATTGCGGTTACTATTAGCTTCAAGGTCGGCCGGGAATACAGGCGTCTCCAACGAGATATTATCAATTTTTGAAGAATTATACGAAGCCGGCGTGATAAAACGTATACCTAATCATGTCTAAACGTGATATCGCTTTAGAATTACACAAACCGTCTCGAAAAACATATACTAGACGTAGAGTCACTGTGCATGGAAAAAATGATTTATTTCAGGCAGATTTAGTCGAAATGATACCACTTTCTAAACTAAATAAAGGTTACAAATATATATTATGTGTGATTGATTGTTTTACAAAATTCGCGTGGGCTATACCTTTAAAATCCAAAACGGGTAAAGAAGTTTCCAAATCGATGTCTAAAATACTATCTACTCGGTCCCCAAAACTACTTCAAGTAGATTTCGGTAAAGAGTTTTATAATAGCACATTTGATGCGTTGATGGTAAAATATAATATAAAAAAATATTCAACATTCAGCACTGTAAAAGCGTGTATTGTTGAACGTTTTAACCGAACACTGAAGGCGAACATGTATCGAGAGTTTACAGCCAGAGGGTCACGAGAATGGGTTTCTATTCTACCTTCAATATTACATACTT
>JALBXZ010000273.1:0-49710 GCA_027580255.1 Therioaphis trifolii
TTTTTTTTCCGTCCCCACTGACCAGAATTACTGTTTACATCACTCTAATAACCGACCTCTAGATTTATCCTCTATACGTTCATTGTATAAATGTGTGTTTTCAAAGAAAAACCGTATCCTACTTTCGTCGGTGTCCTGGCCGAGGAGCGGAGCTCCTCGAGCCGAACGCATGGTATATATAATGTAAATACATTGACCAATGATATCGGGTACCTACACATCGGACATTTCTGCTGGACCTATTATATGCTACAAACACACTGTGTATGTGAGTAACTAAAGGAAATTGAATATTTATACTGTTTTATTAAATAGAAAATACTCTAATTCGACTCCGTAGGTACCTATAATTCGAGTGGTACATACTAAATGTATGTAACAGTACCTAATTCTAGGATAAAATTGTAATTGCATGAATTATGACTGTTGAATTTCTTTGAATTATCATGGTAGTAAATATGCAAATAGTTAATTATCCGTGTTTGTCGATTTTAAACTAATCAAAATACTTTTACAATGGTAAGTGAAAATTTTTAAAAAATATACCTACTATAACCATCTACGAATCAAAGCGTTATAATAAATAATTATATTATTTTAGCTGAACTAACCACTGATTTTGATTGTGGTGAAATAAATTTACAAATAGTCCAACGCCATTATATTATTTCTTAAATACCAGTCATATATTAATTAACATTTTAAACAATTTCGTCTCGGTTTGTGTTTTTTGATAGTATTATTATTTTTGATGAATACTTACTCACTAATAACATGTCTGATTCGACACCAAGTAAAAGTATACCTATATTATTTAATTATATTATATAAATATGTTATACAAAATAGTTTTTATTTTTTTCAATAGATAAAAAGTTTTTAAGAAAAACGTTTTTGCTGTACCTATTATATTATGTAAAATTGAATATTTACACTGTTTTATTAAATAGAATACTTTTAGGTACCATAGAATTATAAACTACTTACCATTAAAGAATCTACTCACCATTACATTGGATACTTTATCTCATTAATATAATTTGCCCTCAGTTTGTGTCACCAAAAATGTTCATACACATAATATGTTTTTCAATAGTATTATTATTTTTTTAATACTCAATAATAACATGTCATACGTCGTGTCTTATTCAACACAAAAAAAGTATACGGTATACCTATATTGTTGAATTATTTATACAAAATTTTTTTTTATTTATTGTATATGTTTTTTATTTATTATAGGTACCTGTTTGTGGTGATTTCAACTCATTAATACTATGGTCGCCTTACAAAAACTATACCCACAAAACGTTAAAAAATTATATTAATTGTACATACATAGTTTTTTTTCAGAATCTGATTGTACTTATTAACTGCTGTATTCAACTACAATACGTTATCGAGTAGTCACAATAAGAGCTTTCCACGTCTAAAAAAACTAATTTCCACAATACTAACAATGTTAGGGTTATTGTTATAAAAAAAACCGTATATGTAAATGTATACTTTTTTTTTTTTTGTATAAACCTTTTAATAAATACTGATTGCTATTTTCAATTGTAAATTGTAGTTAGAACTATTATGTGAAAATGCTATAGTAAATACTCAATTGACCCGTGCCTTATTGGCTTTTGTCTATGGTAATATATACATTTACAATAAAAATGATTTTCTCTTGGGAAAATGGGTATCATATATTTTTACCTGACTTATTTAGCTATTCAAAAAATGTATGAAATGTTAGTTCATAATTTTGATTCAATCTATAGTAATTTATTAGTAAAAAAAATGTTCATTATACGTTCACCTTCATTTTTAAAACACTGTTTTATTAACACTTTCTGTATGAACCTTTTGTTTCATTTTATTTTATTATCAAAATATATAAAGTTGATATTTTTTCAACTATAATAATGTTTAAACAATAGTTCACTAACTTATTGCATTATTAGTGTCTTAAAGTTTTTTTTAAGTAAGCTTGGTTTAGTTGTAGAAATTTTCATAACAATTATTATTCATTACTCGACTACATATAATTATTATGTTAAATACAAAATATCAAGAGATTTTTAATGCATATTTTTTTTTTTTAGATTTTGTTAAATTTTTTCAAGTTAAATTCTTATTTTTCATTTTTTCGTGCCACTTATAGCGCATATTTTGGAATTTTTAAGTGCATAACTTCAGAGCCCTGAATTATGATTCTTTAGAAAACATTAATTGTAAATTGTAGTTAGAACTATTATGTGAAAATGCTATAGTAAATACTCAACTGACCCGTACCTTATCGGCTTTTGTCTATGGTAATATACATTTACAATAAAAATGATTTTCTCTTAGCAAAATTGGGTATAATATATTTTGACCAGACCTAAGTAGCTGTTCAAAAAATGGTTAACATGTTAGTTCATAATTTTGATTCAACTTGCATCTCTTTGCTTGATTTTATATAAAAATAATATATAATAATAATTAAGTTGATAGTTACTTCCATTGCCCTTATCTAACTCACATGAATAAATCTAATCAAATCTGTTTGCATTTACTGTTTGGTACTGTAATTACAGTCGATTTATACAAATTTATTTATTTATGTTTATTGTGGAGCACTCAAATTTTCTTACGGTGAGTAAAAATAATGTTCATTACATCAACTGAGCTTTACAAAGAATTTTATTAATTTAGGCACATTCATCATTTTTAAAACACTGTTTTATTTACACTTTCTATTTGAACATTTCTTTGCATTTTATTTTATTATGATCATAAAAATATAAAGTTGATCTTTTTCAACTATAATAATGTTTAAACAAAATTTTTTGCAGGAATTGTGTTCACTAACTTATTGCAGTATTAGTGTCTTAAAGTTTAGTCGTGGACATTTTCATAACAATTATCCACCCATGTAGAATATAAACCATTTTTGATAGTGGTGAAATACATTGGCTATGATGTGTAAGACCTTTAGGTATTTAGTATTTATAAGTAAGTTTTCAATATTCAATATTAACTTCTAGACATAACCCATATACGTGAAATCGAGACGTTAAACCTAACCTGTATGCTACTTTCGACGATGTCTTGGCCGAATATAAATAACTAAATAGCTTTTGTTTCCGAACCGACTGACCAGAATTACTCTTTACATCACTCTAATAACCGACCTCTAGATTTATCCTCTATTCGTTCATTGTATAAATGTGTGTTTTCAAAGAAAAACCGTAACGCTTGGTATATATAATGTAAATACATTGATAATGTATCATTTTTGATACCGATAGTAGTTTTACAACGGCTCCTATTTTCCTCACTCTAATAAACCGACTTCTAGACACAACCCATATACGTTAAACCTAAACGCTTTTCGCGGCGTCCCGGTAACAAAAAATTGATAATAAAGCGGAGCTCCTCGAGCCAAACATTTGGAATGACTCTCCCGCTTTTCGCAGTGTCCTGGTAAAAAAAAAATTGATAGTAGTTTTACAACGGCACCTATTTTCGTCACTCTAATGAGCCGACTTCGAGACACAACCCATATACGTTAAATCGAGTAGTTAAACCTAACGCTTTCGGCGGTGTCCGTGTAAATAAAATTTATCATGTTTATACTTTTGATCCCGAAAGGCGTTTCACACCGGCCACTGAGGTTCTGTAATTATTCTATACGTCACTCCAATACACCAACCTCTAGACTTATCCTACACGCGTTCGATCTAGACGTTAAAAAAACTGTATCCTACTTACGGCGACGTTCTCAATAACTAAAATATAAAAAAGATACAAAATATCTCAAAATTGTTTTTTTTCCGTCCCCACTGACCAGAATTACTCTTTACACCACTCTAATAACCGACCTCTAGATTTATCCTCTATACGTTCATTGTATAAATGTGTGTTTTCAAAGAAAAACCGTATCCTACTTTCGTCGGTGTCCTGGCCGAGGAGCGGAGCTCCTCGAGCCGAACGCTTGGTATATATAATGTAAATACATTGATAATGTATCATTTTTGATACCGATAGTAGTTTTACAACGGCTCCTATTTTCCTCACTCTAATAAACCGACTTCTAGACACAACCCATATACGTTAAACCTAAACGCTTTTCGCGGCGTCCCGGTAACAAAAAATTGATAATAAAGCGGAGCTCCTCGAGCCAAACATTTGGAATGACTCTCCCGCTTTTCGCAGTGTCCTGGTAAAAAAAAAATTGATAGTAGTTTTACAACGGCACCTACTTTCGTCACTCTAATGAGCCGACTTCTAGACACAACCCATATACGTTAAATCGAGTAGTTAAACCTAACGCTTTCGGCGGTGTCCGTGTAAAAAAATTTATCATTTTTATACTTTTGATCCCGAAAGGCGTTTCACACCGGCCACTGAGGTTCTGTAATTATTCTATACGTCACTCCAATACACCAACCTCTAGACTTATCCTACACGCGTTCGATCTAGACGTTAAAAAAACTGTATCCTACTTACGGCGACGTTCTCAATAACTAAAATATAAAAAAGATACAAAATATCTCAAAATTGTTTTTTTTCCGTCCCCACTGACCAGAATTACTCTTTACACCACTCTAATAACCGACCTCTAGATTTATCCTCTATACGTTCATTGTATAAATGTGTGTTTTCAAAGAAAAACCGTATCCTACTTTCGTCGGTGTCCTGGCCGAGGAGCGGAGCTCCTCGAGCCGAACGCTTGGTATATATAATGTAAATACATTGATAATGTATCATTTTTGATACCGATAGTAGTTTTACAACGGCTCCTATTTTCCTCACTCTAATAAACCGACTTCTAGACACAACCCATATACGTTAAACCTAACGCTTTTCGCGGCGTCCCGGTAAGAAAAATTGATGATAAAGCGGAGCTCCTCGAGCCAAACATTTGGAATGACTCTCCCGCTTTTCGCAGTGCCCTGGTAAAAAAAAAATTGATAGTAGTTTTACAACGGCTCCTATTTTCGTCACTCTAATGAGCCGACTTCTAGACACAACCCATATACGTTAAATCGAGTAGTTAAACCTAACGCTTTCGGCGGTGTCCGTGTAAATAAAATATATCATGTTTATACTTTTGATCCCGAAAGGCGTTTCACACCGGCCACTGAGGTTCTGTAATTATTCTATACGTCACTCCAATACACCAACCTCTAGACTTATCCTACACGCGTTCGATCTAGACGTTAAAAAAACTGTATCCTACTTACGGCGGCGTTCTCAATAACTAAAATATAAAAAAGATACAAAATATCTCAAAATAGTTTTTTTCCGTCCCCACTGACCAGAATTACTCTTTACATCACTCTAATAACCGACCTCTAGATTTATCCTCTATACGTTCATTGTATAAATGTGTGTTTTCAAAGAAAAACCGTATCCTACTTTCGTCGGTGTCCTGGCCGAGGAGCGGAGCTCCTCGAGCCGAACGCTTGGTATATATAATGTAAATACATTGATAATGTATCATTTTTGATACCGATAGTAGTTTTACAACGGCTCCTATTTTCCTCACTCTAATAAACCGACTTTTAGACACAACCCATATACGTTAAACCTAATGCTTTTCGCGGCGTCCCGGTAAAAAAAATTGATAATAAAGCGGAGCTCCTCGAGCCAAACATTTGGAATGACTCTCCCGCTTTTCGCAGTGTCCTGGTAAAAAAACTCTAATGAGCCGACTTCTAGACACAACCCATATACGTTAAGTCGAGAAGTTAATCCTAACGCTTTCGGCGGTGTCAGTGTAAATAAAATTTATCATGTTTATACTTTTGATCCCGAAAGGCGTTTTACCGGCAGCTAGTCTTATATAATAAAACGTGTTGGTAAACATAACCTCACTTTCCCACTATTTTTTAAACGCCGTTTTTTCCTTTTTCTCATACTATAAAATTCCGTTCTCATTTGAAATATTCTGTCCCCGTCCTTGGACGTCGTTTTACGCGTTCGCGCGCCCAAAAAAGGTCGATTTTTCATTTTTCCTTTTGAAAAAGAAATTGCCCCGTGATCGTTTCCCGCCAATTCGCACTACTCTATGTCGTCTGTTGATAACGCGGCCCCGTGTTATCTGTTATTCTCCGTGCTTTTGTCTTATATCGTATATTCGTATTACTTTTGTCGTAATAATTATATATTAAAAACTAATAATTCACTCTACTACTCGAGTTTTTATCGTGTATTCGTGTTTTATTATATGTTTACGCAAATTTACGCGAAAAAATTTACGCGTTTTTGTAGTTTTTTGTTCGTACCACTATGTCATCAAATATATATATTGTTATTATATTATATGTGTACTACTCGAGTTTTATCGTGTTTTGTACGTTGTTTTCTTAATAAAAATGTTTTAAACTACTATTTAGTTTGTGATCCTATATAGTTAGTATCCTATGCAATAACATATTATATGATTTAAACGCATTACGTTTGACCGTGTATACAAAGTGTACTCATATAAGCGTAATATACTTTTTTTGTAGTTTTTTGTTCGTTATACCATGTGACATAGATATATATATATTGATCGTTTTGTAGTTTCTTGCTGTCCACCGGTTATTATTACTCATAATGAATGATTTACTAAGTAAGTATTGAATAAGTTACTTTGTTACTAATGACAGAATTGGTCATGAGAGTGTTAGGCTTTTGCAAAAAATAAATACAAATACTTTCCAGGTTCTGTTAATATTCGTGTTCGGTAGGTAGTTCCTATCTGTGTATTATTAACGCCGACTTTTAAAACACTGTATTCAATTTATTTATTCAATTATCGATTATTTACAGTTTGTGTTAGAGATGATCCAGGAAATACTAAATATATTATGAAAACATATTATTATTTGACTCTTTCTATTTCTTTTATATAATTTATATATTAAATCAGATATCGTCTTAATTATTTTCTTCTGTATATAAACCATTTAGTTCAAAATAATAATTTATAGGTCGGCTTTTGTCTTTTGGTGTGAAGACTATTGACCAATGATATCGGGTACCTACACATCGGACATTTCTGCTGGACCTATTATATGCTACAAACACACTGTGTATGTGAGTAACTAAAGGAAATTGAATATTTATACTGTTTTATTAAATAGAAAATACTCTAATTCGACTCCGTAGGTACCTATAATTCGAGTGGTACATACTAAATGTATGTAACAGTACCTAATTCTAGGATAAAATTGTAATTGCATGAATTATGACTGTTGAATTTCTTTGAATTATCATGGTAGTAAATATGCAAATAGTTAATTATCCGTGTTTGTCGATTTTAAACTAATCAAAATACTTTTACAATGGTAAGTGAAAATTTTTAAAAAATATACCTACTATAACCATCTACGAATCAAAGCGTTATAATAAATAATTATATTATTTTAGCTGAACTAACCACTGATTTTGATTGTGGTGAAATAAATTTACAAATAGTCCAACGCCATTATATTATTTCTTAAATACCAGTCATATATTAATTAACATTTTAAACAATTTCGTCTCGGTTTGTGTTTTTTGATAGTATTATTATTTTTGATGAATACTTACTCACTAATAACATGTCTGATTCGACACCAAGTAAAAGTATACCTATATTATTTAATTATATTATATGAATATGTTATACAAAATAGTTTTTATTTTTTTCAATAGATAAAAAGTTTTTAAGAAAAACGTTTTTGCTGTACCTATTATATTATGTAAAATTGAATATTTACACTGTTTTATTAAATAGAATACTTTTAGGTACCATAGAATTATAAACTACTTACCATTAAAGAATCTACTCACCATTACATTGGATACTTTATCTCATTAATATAATTTGCCCTCAGTTTGTGTCACCAAAAATGTTCATACACATAATATGTTTTTCAATAGTATTATTAATTTTTTAATACTCAATAATAACATGTCATACGTCGTGTCTTATTCAACACAAAAAAAGTATACGGTATACCTATATTGTTGAATTATTTATACAAAATGTTTTTTTATTTATTGTATATGTTTTTTATTAATTATAGGTACCTGTTTGTTGTGATTTCAACTCATTAATACTATGGTCGCCTTACAAAAATTATAACCACAAAATGTTAAAAAATTATATTAATTGTACATACATAATTTTTTTTCAGAATCTGATTGTACTTATTAACTGCTGTATTCAACTACAATACGTTATCGAGTAGTCACAATAAGAGCTTTCCACTTCTAAAAAAACTAATTTCCACAATACTAACAATGTTAGGGTTATTGTAATAAAAAAAACCGTACATGTAAATGTATACTTTTTTTTTTTTGTATAAACCTTTTAATAAATACTGATTGCTATTTTCAATTGTAAATTGTAGTTAGAACTATTATGTGAAAATGCTATAGTAAATACTCAATTGACCCGTGCCTTATTGGCTTTTGTCTATGGTAATATATACATTTACAATAAAAAAGATTTTCTCTTGGGAAAATGGGTATCATATATTTTGACCAGACTTATGTAGCTATTCAAAAAATGTATGAAATGTTAGTTCATAATTTTGATTCAATCTATAGTAATTTATTAGTAAAAAAAAATGTTCATTATATGTTCACCTTCATTTTTAAAACACTGTTTATTAACACTTTCTGTATGAACCTTTTGTTTCATTTTATTTTATTATCAAAATATATAAAGTTGATATTTTTTCAACTGTAATAATGTTTAAACAATAGTTCACTAACTTATTGCATTATTAGTGTCTTAAAGTTTTTTTTAAGTAAGCTTGGTTTAGTTGTAGAAATTTTCATAACAATTATTATTCATTACTCGACTACATATAATTATTATGTTAAATACAAAATATTAAGAGATTTTTAGTGCATATTTTTTTTTTTTTAGATTTCGTTAAATTTTTTCAAGTTAAATACTGATTTTTCATTTTTTTGTGCCATTTATAGCGCATATTTTGGAATTTTTGAGTGCATAACTTCAGAGCCCTGAATTATGATTCTTTAGAAAACACTAATTGTAAATTGTAGTTAGAACTATTATGTGAAAATGCTATAGTAAATACTCAATTGACCCGTACCTTATCGGCTTTTGTCTATGGTAATATATACATTTACAATAAAAATGATTTTCTCTTGGGAAAATGGGTATCATATATTTTGACCAGACTTATGTAGCTAATCAAAAAATGTATGAAATGTTAGTTCATAATTTTGATTCAATCTATAGTAATTTATTAGTAAAAAAAATGTTCATTATATGTTCACCTTCATTTTTAAAACACTGTTTTATTAACACTTTCTGTATGAACCTTTTGTTTCATTTTATTTTATTATCAAAATATATAAAGTTGATATTTTTTCAACTATAATAATGTTTGAACAATAGTTCACTCACTTATTGCATTATTAGTGTTTTAAAGTTTTTTTTAAGTAAGCTTGGTTTAGTTGTAGAAATTTTCATAACAATTATTATTCATTACTCGACTACATACAATTATTACGTTAAATACAAAATATTAAGAGATTTTTAGTGCATATTTTTTTTTTTTAGATTTTGTTAAATTTTTTCAAGTTAAATACTTATTTTTCATTTTTTCGTGCCATTTATAGCGCATATTTTGGAATTTTTAAGTGCATAACTTCAGAGCCCTGAATTATGGTTCTTTAGAAAACACTAATTGTAAATTGTAGTTAGAACTATTATGTCAAAATGCTATAGTAAATACTCAATTGACCCGTACCTTATCGGCTTTTGTCTATGGTAATACACATTTACAATAAAAATGATTTTCTCTTAGTAAAATTGGGTATAATACATTTTGACCAGACCTAAGTAGCTGTTCAAAAAATGGTTAACATGTTAGTTCATAATTTTGATTCAACTTGCATCTCTTTGCTTGATTTTATATACAAATAATATATAATAATAATTAAGTTGATAGTTACTTCCATTGCCCTTATCCAACTCACATGAATAAATCTAATCAAATCTGTTTGCATTTACTGTTTGGTACTGTAATTACAGTCAATTTATACAAATTTATTTATTTGTTTATTGTAGAGCACTCAAATTTTCTTACGGTGAGTAAAAATAATGTTCATTACATCAACTGAGCTTTACAAAGAATTTTATTAATTTAGGCACATTCATCATTTTTAAAACACTGTTTTATTTACACTTTCTATTTGAACATTTCTTTGCATTTTATTTTATTATCATAAAAATATAAAGTTGATCTTTTTCAACTATACTAATGTTTAAACAAAATTTTTTGCAGGAATTGTGTGCACTAACTTATTGCAGTATTAGTGTCTTAAAGTTTAGTTGTAGAAATTTTCATAACAATTATCCACCCATGTAGAATATAAACCATTTTTGATAGTGGTGAAATACATTGGCTATGATGTGTAAGACCTTTAGGTATTTAGTATATATAAGTAAGTTTTCAATATTCAATATTAACTTCTATACATAACCCATATACGTGAAATCGAGACGTTAAACCTAACCTGTATGCTACTTTCGACGATGTCTTGGCCGAATAAATAACTAAATAGCTTTTGTTTCCGATCCGACTGACCAGAATTATTCTATACGTCACTCCAATACACCAACCTCTAGACTTATCCTACACGCGTTCGATCTAGACGTTAAAAAAACTGTATCCTACATACGGCGGCGTTCTCAATAACTAAAATATAAAAAAGATAAAAAATATCTCAAAATAGTTTTTTTTCCGTCCCGACTGACCAGAATTACTCTTCACATCACTCTAATAACCGACCTCTAGATTTATCCTCTATACGTTCATTGTATAAATGTGTGTTTTCAAAGAAAAACCGTATCCTACTTTCGTCGGTGTCCTGGCCGAGGAGCGGAGCTCCTCGAGCCGAACGCTTGGTATATATAATGTAAATACATTGATAATGTATCATTTTTGATACCGATAGTAGTTTTACAACGGCTCCTATTTTCCTCACTCTAATAAACCGACTTCTAGACACAACCCATATACGTTAAACCTAACGCTTTGCGCGGCGTCCGTGTAAATAAAGTTTATCATGTTTATACTTTTGATCCCGAAAGGCGTTTCACACCGGCCACTGAGGTTCTGTAATTATTCTATACGTCACTCCAATACACCAACCTCTAGACTTATCCTACACGCGTTCGTTCTAGATGTTAAAAAAACTGTATCCTACTTACGGCGGCGTTCTCAATAACTAAAAGATAAAAAATATCTCAAAATAGTTTTTTTTCCCCTCCCGACTGACCAGAACTACTCTTTACATCACTCTAATAACCGACCTCTAGATTTATCCTCTATACGTTCATCGTATAAATGTGTGTTTTCAAAGAAAAACCGTATCCTACTTTCGTCGGTGTCCTGGCCGAGGAGCGGAGCTCCTCGAGCCGAACGCTTGGTATATATAATGTAAATACATTGATAATGTATCATTTTTGATACCGATAGTAGTTTTACAACGGCTCCTATTTTCCTCACTCTAATAAACCGACTTCTAGACACAACCCATATACGTTAAACCTAACGCTTTTCGCGGCGTCATGATGTGTAAGACCTTTAGGTATTTAGTATTTATAAGTAAGTTTTCAATATTCAATATTAACTTCTAGACATAACCCATATACGTGAAATCGAGACGTTAAACCTAACCTGTATGCTACTTTCGACGATGTCTTGGCTGAATAAATAACTAAATAGCTTTTGTTTCCGAACCGACTGACCAGAATTATTCTATACGTCACTCCAATACACCAACCTCTAGACTTATCCTACACGCGTTCGATCTAGACGTTAAAAAAACTGTATCCTACTTACGGCGGCGTTCTCAATAACTAAAAGATAAAAAATAACTCAAAATAGTTTTTTTTCCCCTCCCGACTGACCAGAATTACTCTTTACATCACTCTAATAACCGACCTCTAGATTTATCCTCTATACGTTCATCGTATAAATGTGTGTTTTCAAAGAAAAACCGTATCCTACTTTCGTCGGTGTCCTGGCCGAGGAGCGGAGCTCCTCGAGCCGAACGCTTGGTATATAATATAATGTAAATACATTGATAATGTATAATTTTTGATACCGATAGTAGTTTTACAACGGCTCCTATTTTCGTCACTCTAATGAGCCGACTTCTAGACACAACCCATATACGTTAAATCGAGTAGTTAAACCTAACGCTTTCGGCGGTGTCCGTGTGAATAAAATTTATCATGTTTATACTTTTGATCCCGAAAGGCGTTTCACCGGCAGCTTCTTATAATATAAAATCGGAAGGTAAACATAACCTCAATTTTACTACTATTTTATAAAGGCCGTTTTATCCTTTTTCTCATACTATAAAATTCCGTTCTCATTTGAAATATTCTGTCCCCGTCCCCGGACGTCGTTTTACGCGTTCGCGCGCCCAAAAAAGGTCGATTTTTCATTTTTCCTTTTGAAAAAAAAACGTGCCCCGTGATCGTTTCCCGCCAATTCGCACTACTCTCTGTCTTTTATTGATAACGCGGCCCCGTGTATCGTGATAACGTTGCTTTTGTCTTATATTACTTTTGTCGTAATAATTATATATTAAAAACTAATAATTCACTCTACTACTCGAGTTTTTATCGTGTATTCGTGTTGTATTATATGTTTACGCAAATTTACGCGAAAAAATTTACGCGTTTTTGTAGTTTTTTGTTATTATTTATTTTGTTATATTATATGTGTACTACTCGAGTTTTATCGTGTTTTGTACGTTTTTGCTATGTTTTCTTAATAAAAATTTTTTAATCTACTATTTAGTTTGTAATCCTATATATTATAATATAAAACGTGAACGTAAAAAAAAAACGAACATAACCTCAATCTACTACTATTTTATAAACGCCGTTTTTTCCTTTTTCTCATACTATAAAATTCCGTTCTCACTCGAAATATTCCGTCCCCGTCTCCGGACGTCGTTTTACGCGTTCGCGCGCCCAAAAAAGGTCGATTTTTCATTTTTCTTTTTGAAAAAGAAATTGCCCCGTGATCGTTTCCCGCCAATTCGCACTACTCTTTGTCGTCTGACGTGATAACGCGGCCCCGTGTATCGTGATATCGTTGCTTTTGTCTTCTATCGTATATATCGTATGTTCGTATTACTTTTTTTAATATATAAACTAATAATTCACTCTACTACTCGAGTTTTTATCGTGTATTCGTGTTTTATTATATGTTTACACAAATTTACGCGAAAAAAATTTACGCGTTTTTGTAGTTTTTTGTTCGTACCACTATGTCATCAAATATATATCGCACCCCTGAAAGAATAGTGACACAAATCAAAAAATCAAAATGTTGGGAAATCGACTTTTAATGTTTTATTATGCCACTATAAATAGAATTTTCGATGAATTTTTCTTTTTTCAATCTTATATTATTCTTAATATTGTATAGTTTACTTTTATATTCTTAAATTGATAATTTATGTACCATTTCACTATCGTTTTATTGGAAATCTGATTTCAATTTGACTTGTGTCGTTATTTCTGCTTGGAAAAATAATATTTTTTGATTTACGCCACATAAAATTTGTAATAACAATCTTATTTAAAACATTAAAAACCTATAACCTGTTTTATCACATTTAAGATCAATAACACTTAATACAAAATAATAATTAATAGGTATGTAAATATTTGTTATTATTGCATTTTGTATAACTACATGATACATTTTAGGTACCTATCTACTTAAGTATCTATGTACTTTACCTTTGCCAAGTGTAGGTTTACAGGGTTTACTAATTTGGTTATGTTCAAAACTTAAATTTAAAAAAAATAATAGATAATACTTTTGAGATAATATTTATTAAAACAGACATAATATTGTAATATTTATTAATACAAGTATAATATGAGAAGAATATAAGAAGATACTTACAAATTTTTATAAAATGAATGATATACTTTAGGAATATGGTTACTATCGCAGAGGGATAAAAGATCTCTTTTTTTGTTTTCTGTTATTTTTGGTTTCTCTGCATATGCCAACTTTATGTTGTAAGGTATACCTGATGATCTTCTTCCTTTTTTCTTCATGTTTACATTAATTTTCATAAATTCATCATTTTCATATGTGTTTTTATAAAATATTATACCGGGATGACATTTTTCAACTTTTACAATTCTAATATTGTTCCAATAAACCTTTTCTCCATTAGTGTTTAATGTATAGTTATCTCCAATATTTTTAGAAATATCCTTAATATCATAAATATCGTCTGAGCTTAGTTGTTCAACAGTGAATGGAGTACCAGTTTTTTGGCAATCTGGATAAGTGTGACATACTGAGATGGAATATATATGGGACCTGATTTTAATGATTTTTTTATTTGTTTTTCAATTACAGAATGGGCACTATCCCCCTCATTTTGTGTATGCCCTACAACTAAGAACTTATGAGTTATTGAAATTATATTAAGTTTTGCAATGGCATATAAATATAAGCTTATCATAAATTTATTTTTGTTTTGGCCAGCACAATTATCAGAATAAAATATAACATTTTGATCATCACATTCTGTTGACAGATATCTTAATACACAAGAGCCTATTTCATTTACACCACGGTGAGCCTCACCTTCATGCCATACATAACAATATGTTGATGACTTTACAATATTGGAAATTGTAAAATTAAATGTTGACAATTTAGATTTATAATAAAAGACTGATACTTCTCCTCTTGGAGTTGGTAATACAGCTTGAAGGTCATAACATAAAACAGTTGTTTTATTTGAAGTATTTGATGCAAATATTTTATCTTTTTCTTTCTCTGTTCGACTAAGTTCTTTTTCGTGTAAATGTAACTGATAATTTTCATCCAACATGACCTTTTGCACTTCATCAGCATTTTTATAAGCTTCACAATGTGAACATTGGTCTTTTTTAGGTATGAAAAATGAAATATTAAATTCTCTATTAAAAATTCTAGAGTAAATATCAATTTTTGCAAAACAAAGATTATTTTCCTTGCATAAATTTACATAATCTCTATGAATATCAGCTAGAGATTTCCCACCATCTATAAATTCTCTTGTAGTTTGTGATCGCAAATAATGGCTCTCTATCCTTGGTATAGAATTTATGTGTGCACGAACACCATCTTTTATATCTGAATCTAGTTTTTTGTGATTTAAATGTTTTCCACGCTTGTCTTTTTCAACAAATCCATCTTTTAATTTTGACAGAACAGTTCTTATCATACGGTCATTTATGGATAAAGTATTTTTAAAAAATATTTTACACACTCTTATATTAATATTATTTACTGAAAAATAAAATGCCTGATTAAGATTTCTTTTGTTAGAACCAGTAGACTTAGGATATCTATATAATGGATTTATGTTTTCCATACAACTGTGAATAAAATTTCTTTGTTGTTGCAAATCACCTAATGACCAAAACTTTTTAAAAATATTTTCCCTTGTGGCTTTATCTATGTGATGCGAACATTTATGTTTGCATTCGTCCTTACATGATGGTTGTATTGTTTTTTCATTAACTACCTTATTGTGAACCGTGGTGTATTTTTGTCCTAAATTTCTTTTCTTCTTTGCGATTTCTTTACTAGATCCTTTAGCAACACGTTTCTTGGGTTTTCTAGCTTCTTGGGAAATGTTCTGTACATTTTCATCGTTAGGCGAAATACAATTTTCAATACCTCCTATAAAAATTAAAAAAAATTAAAATAACCTTATAATAATAATAAGTTAATTTTAATTAGGTTCCTACCAAAAGTTTTCAAATGAGTGTTTTCTATAACCAAGTTAACTACATTATCTTGATTAAAGTTATAATTATCTGCTTTTTCCACATTTCCTTGGACAAAATCAATGTCATTTACAATATCATCTAAATAAAATGCAAACAATATTAAAATTCATAACATTGAATTAATAGTTTTGTGCATAATACCTACCAATAGCTGTTGAATTGGAATTTTCTATCGCCCAAGTGATAATATCTGTATTTTCATCAATTAAATGATCATGAGTTGATACTTGTGGTAACCATTGATCTCTCAAATTATCTGAATTCAAAAAAAACAGTCTTGATCAATGTTAATAATAGTATTGTCATTACTTTTTATTGGTGTCAGTGTGTGATAACTTTTTTCACTATTCTTTTCATCAAAATATGAAGAATTGTTAATCCAATCTTTTACTTTTTTAACCTTTAATAATGAAAATATTATCATGCATTTGTATTTAATTACAATAATAACTCTAATATTAACAATGTTTATTAAAATTAAAAAACAAAAGATAACAATGTGTAGAATTTGTATAGCATTACAAAGCTCAAGGCCTACCTAGGTAACATTTTAGAAAATGCTAATTTACTTAATAAAGACAAATTTATAATTATGCATATTTTTTTCATGTAATAATATACAAGGAAAAACGTTAATCAATATTCAGTTTATATTATATAATTTTATAGTTAAATCTTCAAATTAATTAATTCAATTTTAGTTAACATTAAAATCAATTATCAATAATAATTTCAAAATATTAAGTAGATTACCTATTCATTGTAATAATATAAACATTGTCATAAAATATAATACCTATTTAATACTTACACCTGGAAGATTTGGCTCCATAAAATCATATTGTACATTAATTGATGAAAAATGTGTGTTCAAGTTCTGTTCAAATTGTGTACAATCCTGTGTATAATAAATACCTTATTAGTTATTAAAATTATACCCAAAGATTTATTATTGTAAATAAGTATACTACTTTCCAACTTTATCAGTATATTGTATCCATAAAGGTAGTGTCTTATTAAGCTGAAAAGAAAGATGTTACATAACATTGTCAACACTATTAATTTTACTATTATTTGTAATTGTGAAGTTAAGTTTGTGAAGACACTATCGTTTAAGGATGTACTCAATTAATAAAACATAATAAAATTATATAAGCCACATAAAACAAAATATTATGTTGTGCACACATTAGTTGCAATGAAATTTTTATAATATACTATTAAAATTTTTTGAAAACAATATAAATTACAATATTTTAAATAATGTACATACCTGACTTTTGTTTTTTGTTGCTAATTTAACAAGACGTTTTGATCTTGATCTTTGTAGAAGATCCATTTTACTTATAAAACGTAAAACAGTATTACACGATAATTATTATAGTTAACTAAACTATTAAACAATAAAAAAATAAAATAAACTAACGAAATCGGATTTCGTACTGGAAGAGTGCAAGACGATAGTAGAATGTAGAATCGATAACAAAAATAACATTTAATAACATTTACATCCATATATTTATCTACGATAATAATAACACCACGATACAAGTCGGTTATTGGTACTAATTTTATCATAGCATTCTATAAATAATTAACGATTATAATACTGATAACACTACTAGATATTCTTATAATAGCCACTGGTAATATTATTATATTAATTAAAGTAAAATAATCTTTCTCGTGTGAAACTATTACTTTTGAGATATGACATTATTCTTGCTAGAAAAATATTGTGTAACAACATAAGCCAGGCCAGAATAAAGTTACATCTGAGAAGTGTCGATATTCCAGCTGGAAACTATATTTTATTTTAAGCAGAAATAAAGACATTTGAGCTCATACGGTCTTTAATATTATATATAATCAAAAATTTCAACCACACTAAAATATAAAGGATGAAATTCTGCAAATTTTGATGGTAATATCTCGAAAAACGTATTTTTCGAGTTGTGTCACTATTCTTTCAGGGGTGCGATATATTGTTATTATATTATATGTGTACTACTCGAGTTTTATCGTGTTTTGTACGTTGTTTTCTTAATAAAAATGTTTTAAACTACTATTTAGTTTGTAATCCTATATAGTTAGTATCCTATATAATAATATATTATATGATTTACCGTGTACGTCTTTTATACAAAGTGTACTCATATAAGTGTTTTGTGATTTTTTGTACCTCTAGAGTACTCGAGAAATAATAGGTACACATTTGTATTAATATATGTAGTTTCATGCTGCCCACCGGTTATCATATTCATGATAATAAATGATTTAGGTAAGTACTGAAAACTGAAATGTACTTTGACAGAATCGGTCTTGAAAGTACTAGGCTGGTGCAAAAAATAAATACAAATTCTTTCTTAATAAAACAGATATTCTATGTTCTATTGATATTTGTTCAACTGATTTCGGTAGATAGGTAGTTCCTAGCTATGTATTAACACCGTGTTCACGGATTATTGACTTTTACAATTTATTATATTAAAAATATTCGATTATTACACTTTTGATCCAGAAAATACTATAAAAAAATTACAAATACAATTATATTATGAAATTATTGTATTATTATTTGACACTTTCTATTTTCAAAACATTTTCCTTACTACGAAATTTATGTGACAGTACCCCTAATTGTACAATTGTATTTGCATGTATTATGACTGTTGAAATTCTATTAAAAACAAATGAATATATATTTTAAGGATAGTAAATATGCAAATAGTTAATTGTCTGTGTTTGTCGATTTTAAACTAATACTTTTACAATGGTAAGAGGCAAATTTTAAATATATGCCTACTATAACCGTCTGCTAATCAAAAGCGTTACAATAAATAATTACATTATTTTAACCAAACTAACCACTGATTTTGACTGTGGTGAAATGCATTTACAAATGGTTCAATGCCATCATATTATTTAAAAATACCAGTCATATATTATCACATTTATGTACACATAAAGCTGGAAACAGACTATTGTCACGTCACGTGAGCTCACGTGCTATCACGGTATCTCACGTCACGCGGAAGATGTGTAGATTATATAGAAAACACAGTATTTAAATACGTCAGAACCACACTGAAGTCACGTCACACGTATCACGTCATTTTACCAACCTCACGCGTGACAGCACGGTTTTTGTTTCTGAAAGTTTACACATTTTCGACTCACGTTACCTCACGTTTATATAGTTTATATTCAATAATTTTTTTCCGGAGTTCTGAAATAAATATTTTAAGTTTTCCAAATGGACGAGCTTTTAATAGAAAAAGTAAGGGATCATGAAGCCCTGTATAATCATGGTTCACGTGATTATCGTGATCAACAGCAACGTCAAACCGCATGGGAAGAAATTGGAAAAGAGTTAAAAATATCAGGTATGATAAATATAACTTTTAAATGTTAATTATATTAATTATGTTAATTATTTGGTATATGACTTATTAATTACTTAAACAACTAGTATAATGTAATTTGTCAATTGTATATTAAATATTAGTAATATTAGTAAATATTAGTAGTGAAATAAGTAAATACTTTATCAGACGTGTATACCAGCGTTTTGTGTAGAAAACAAGTCTAATAATATACACTAGATTAATCTAATCTAATCTTATTACATACATTATTATACGCAATCATATTATATTTCTTCAATCCACATTTTGTTTATACAAAAATAATCAAATATTACATCGACATATTTTTATTTAGATAATGACAATATTTAATACAATATAAGCACAACGAGAATATGCGAATTTAATTTTAACTTTTATTACGTCTTGTTTTATAATAAAAAAATTAACTTATGGCTATATAATAATAAGTTATGTTAAAACACGTATAGCTTAATATTTATGAATTAAGAATGAATTCTTCCTTTTCGAACACGTTCCACCTGCCAAACAACACTACCAGCATCTGAATTAAAATAATCTCTAAATTTTTCTCGTACTTGAAACGCTTCACGAGTGCTATTTCTTCTTAGAGGATCTAAATTCAATAAAGCTGCTTCTGGAAGTTGTAATGATTCATTATCGGGTTCAAACGCATTGTCTGCACATAACATGTTATGCAGACAGCACGATGCAAGCACAATTTTATCTACAAATTCTGGTTGTACTTCTAAGTGCCCACGGAAACACCTCCAACGAGCGGCCAATATTCCAAAAGCGTTCTCGACAACGCGTCTTGCTCGTGACAATCGGTAGTTGAATATTTTATTGGGCTCATTATCCCCTAAATAGTTTCTACTGTATGGGCGAAGCAAATAACTCTTTAATGGAAATGCTTCGTCTCCAACAATGACATAAGGCTGAGGATCTCCGTTTTCTGTTAAAGGGGCTGGCTCTGGAACATTGAGTGTCTTATTATTCAACTTTTGACCAATTACTGACTGAGAAAAAATTCCACCATCACTATTCCGTCCATATGAGCCGACATCAATTGCAATAAATTTATAGTCTGCATCAACAAGTGCTAAAAGTACAACTGAATGACTACCTTTATAGTTATAATAAGTAGATCCGGCATTAATGGGGCATTGGATATTAATATGCTTGCCATCAATAGCACCGATGCAATTTGGGAAATGCCACATTTTTTTGTATTTTGCTGCAACATTTTTCCACATTTCTTCTGTGGGTGGTGGCATTACGATTGGTCCCAATCTATTCCATATTGCATCACAGACTTCTTTTACAATTTCTCGAACCGTACTGAATCCCAATCTGTAGTTGAATCCAATACTTCTAAAACTATTTCCTGTTGCTAAAAATCTGAAAAAAAGAGGATTAATATAAATAATTTTTAACTTTAGATTCTAAATATAAAAATATTGAAAATAAATTAAAATAGTTTAATAAATAATAATATAATTTTTATATTTTCTATTCAGGAAATCTAGCAAAACAACGCTGGGAAAACTTAAGGAGATCTTTTTGTAATGCAAGAAACAGACGTCGTGATGAATCAAAAAGTGGTTCAGCTTACAAAAAGAAATCATCTTGGAAATTTGAACAGCAAATGTCATTTATCATACCTTTTTTAGAAAGTAGAAAGTAAGTACAGTGAGACCTCTAAATACCGGACACTCACGGCCACCGTAATTTTGTCCGTTATTTAGAGGTGTTCGTTAAGGGAGGGTTTACTGTATTGATATTGGGATTGCCATCAACATTACAAATTTTTTTTGTTTTTATATATTATATTATATTATAATCTATATTTTTCTTTTGAAGGACGCAAGGAAATTTGAACGAGACTAACTTATTTGCTGAACCTGAAAATCTATCAGAAGAGTCTGAAGCAGAAGATCTCGCATCTTTTAGTCCACTGAATAGAGAAAACGAACAAGACTCTCAAGCCGACCAAACTTCAGATTTCCATTCAGCTTTTAAGGAATCTGATATTCTTGAGAAACGCAACGAACCAGTAGAAACGTTAAAACATTTTAAAAAACAAAAACAACATACAACTCCAGCAGGACAATTGGTGGAACTTATAAAGGAAAGTTCGGCTTTAAGGAAACGCCAACACGAAGAAAAAAAAACACATCAGGCTGCAATTAAGCCAGATAGTGTTTTAGATACACTTGATGATACTGACTTGTTTTTTTTAAGCATGTCAAGAATGACGAAGCAGTTGCCAAAAGTGGAACAATCCCAAATTAAACTTCAGTTGAGTAATTCTGTACTATCTGCAGAAATAAGATGCAACCAACAATCATTTTCGTCGACTCCCTATCCCTATTCTATACAACCTCAATCATTTGCCTCATCTCCATCGCCAGCTCTAAGCCAAGAATATTCCAGTGGCGAATATTCAACGAATCCCGAAACGAACAACAGAATGACCTTACTTGAAATGGTATCTCTTCCTCAATCACAGTACCAATAAATTAAGTATTTATCTTTTTTTGTTATAATTAAGCAAAAGTTAATATTTCACATAAAAAAAATTGTATCTTAAAAAATTAAAAAATTGTATTCTATTCTAGTAGTTAATGGTTAAATAAAATATTTATAATTTTAATACCGATATTATGGTTATATTTTATAATTATTATTACGTACCTTAAGCAAACAGCTAATCTTTCTTCTGTGCTGACGGCTCTTCTAAATTGAGTATTTTGTTTATATATGTCTGGTTTAATGAGTTCATGTAAAAAATCAAACTCTTCCATCGTCATCCGGAAATACATATGGAATCGTTTCGTATCTTTTTTTAATTCCGGAACAAGTCTATGAAACTCACCCAAAGTTTCTCTTTTTTTATTAATTGCATGGACCCATTCTCTTGTTTTTGTTTTATTTTCTTCTTCATCAAGAACTACAAAAGCAGCTACAGCTTCCAACTCCTCTTCCCAACCCGATGAACTACTTGAACTTCCACAATCCATTTTAATTAAAAACACGCAACCCTTGGGTATAATGGTGGACAACCGACTAAATACTGTGATGTGATATAGCATGACAATAGAAAATGTGACAGTAGTGTATTTCCAAACGTGACATCACGGTTTAAATGTGTTAATGTGATAGCACGTGAGCTCACGTGACGTGACAATAGTCTGTTTCCACCTTAATAGTGTTGAAATACTCTCATTTCTCCAACATTTCTAGATACTTATTGTTTGACTTCAGTATAATACCCATTCCTTTTTTCTATTTTCACATAAAATAGAATTACAAAAATGATGTTACATAAAAAAAATAGAAAGATATGTTTAAAAAGTTAAATACATTTGCAATATTATGTGTAATACCTACTTACTATTAAATTGGATACTTTTATGCATTATTTTTTATAAAAAAAATTCATAATTGTACAATTGTATTTGCATGAATTATGACTGTTGAAATTCTCTTAAAAACACTCTCTTTACATGAATATATATTATAATGATAGTAGATATGCAAATAGTTAATTATCCGTGTTTGTCGATTTTAAACTAATCAAAATACTTTTACAATGGTAAGAGACAAATTTCAAATATACACCTACTATAACCGTCGGCCAATCAAAGCGTTATAATAAATAATTATTCCGTATTTTAACCGAACTGACCACTGATTTTGACTGTGGTGAAATACTTTTACACAAATGGTTCAATGCCATAAAAAATACCAGTCATATATTAACATTTATGCACTCATAATAGTTAGTGTTGATATACTCCCAGTGTTTCTAGATACATTATTATTGTCGTTTGACTTCAGGATAATTCCCTTTCTTTCTTTTAAATATTTTCATAATATTAAATTAAAAAATGATGTTACAAAAAAATTGAATATGTTTAAAAAGTGAAATGCATTTGAAATATTTAATATTGTGTGTCATAAACAATACCTACTTACTTTTGAATTGGATACTTTAATCTCAATATATAAAATAATTTCCTCTCGGTTTGTGTTCATACATATTATGTCTTTTGATAGTATTAATATTATTCAACTATATGTTATACAAAATAGTTGTTTTTCTTTTATGATATTTTAAAAGTTAAAAAGTTATTTTATTAAGTCTTCTTATGGAACACCGACCACTTTTTCCAGATTGTTGGTTCTTTATTATTATACACTTACCGTCCATAGCTGCCTACATCAGATTACCTTCAATAAATTACCTATTCGCCTTTTCAACAATTTTCACACATAGTCAGTAAACCTTTTAACTACTACAATCCGACCAGCAATTACTACAGCCTTCATTTGATTTTATTTTTTAAAGTATATAATGTTAATGAACAAATTCAATTCTATTAGACATATTTAGGATGTAAGGAGAAATAAAATGATTATATTATTTTTTTGTTGAACAAAATAAAAACAAATTAAATTTATTTTAAATTATTTTTATTTAAAAAAAAAAAAAAACTCAATGGTTCATATGTAAAAAATTTATAAATGTATGCATTAGAAAATTGAAATTGATTATCATTACTCACTACTTACAAATCAATTTTATCTTGAAAATCCGCTGAAACAAAAAAATAAATGGGTATAAATACTTAAAAGTTAGAACAGATTCTTAGAACAGTCTCTGTGGTAGTTAAAATAATTATATATTACATTTTGTACATACTTATGTTGGAGGTGGTGGTGGTGGTGGTGGTGGTGGTGGTGGTGGTGGCGGCGCCGTACTTTTACGGTTTTTTTCTGGTTGGATTAAATAAAAGTACATATATATATATATATATATATATATATATATATATATATATATATATATATATATATATATATATAGATATATATATATATATATATATATATATATATATGTTTAAAAATAATAATAATGCTTAAAGATGAAAAAACATTGAAACTTACGGGGGCAGTGGCGAGCGACGTGCCCCCACTTTCCGCACGTGTAACATTCTGGAAAAAGTGAATTCACAAAAGATTAGATACACCTTATTACGCAGTTGTGTAATATCGTGTGGATAAAAAATGCAGTCGATTTACTTACTTCTTTGTCGCCGTTTTGACGAATTTGTATGGGGGTGTTGTCCACCCCCATACAAATTCGTAATTTGGCAATTTTGTATGGTAATTTTCATTATCTGAAAGAAAACAAAAAATATAAATGAATTACGTGCGAAATGAATGGTAAAAATCTTATATAATTAACAAAAATTAAAAATTATACTCACGCACACGGGCGGACACGCGCTTATGAACACTTATAACCAAAAAAAAATTGAATTTTATTCGTTAGAAGATGTTTCTTTGGTCTAAATGTCTGGTCGCCAGTGTTGCCACACAATATTGTTATTCACTTTGAAAATAATGAATTTTATCGTCGTCAGAGCCCTAGTATAAAAACAATGAAACGCGTAAAGTATAATGAAATTTAATAATTTTATCTTACTAAACTATTAAGTAATTCAAATTTATAATGTAAATTGAAATTAAAAGTTAAAAAACGTGTACGTCCGATTCCTCCCATAAACGTGTCTGCACTGTTGATTTTAAATAGCAAGACGTGCCTATTATTTCTGTTTAACGCGCTGAGCTCTATGGCCCAAAGTTCAGAACTTCAGACGGTGATTTATTTATCTGCTGTTTTTACACGTAATTTCGTAGATACGGGTCTTGTAGGTTAATGGTCAGATCGCTTCGGTACTGATCGCTTTTCTTGCGTTTTTATTTTTTGATTTTCTGTTGAAATAATGCCCCAACTTTGTGTGATTTGTAGACGGGTCGACGGTGGATACTCGGTACACCGGTATGTCAACAGTAATCGCGCGATCAAAACTCTTTTTTGTACATTTCGTATGATACGGTATTTTTCAGATTTCCACGTGCGAACCCCGAGCGTCATGAACTTTGGCTGAGGTACGTGGAGACATATGGCGTTCTCCGTGAATCCGTACGACCCACCTCGGCATTATGCTCTCGACATTTCGCGGATGCCGATTTTTCAGTTACGGCCAACAGACATCGTTTAAGTCGTCATGCGGTCCCGACGATAGGAATTGTAAATTCACAAATTTAATTCATTACATTGTGTATATTTTTTCTTATTATTGTTTTCTGCAATATTTTCACTGTAAATATTTTTATCAATTAATATCATACTTTTATGTGCATTATTTCGTTTTGTTTATAATATACAATTTTTCGAAGCCGTCGGTAATTAAATCTTTATTTTAATTCAATTTTCAGCCAGCTATTGATGCCCAAGAGAACGGCATAGTCGTAGAACTTCCGGAGGTCATTGAAGAAGAAGTGAATGTGGACGATTTGGAAATGGAAGTCGTCGAAATAGGATTTGAGGACTTGGTAATGCCAACTGAGGAGCCTCGAGTTGTTGCTGAGGAGGTGGCAGATGTCAACGACGATGACATCGAGGTCGTAGACGTTCGATTGGCAGATGTCCCACCCCAGGTAATTTATGGTACAAAATATTTATCTCCAGCATGTTGTCAATTCAGTCACGGTTTTATAAAGTTTTATTATTATTACAAATGTTTAGGTTCATATATATATATATATATATATATATATATATATATATATATATATATTTTATTTTTTTAGAATGCACACCACATTGTGATAATATTGATTACACAATACATATATCATGCATAATGATAGCACTGTAGGTATTGTTAGGTTTTTAATCCAATTTCAAATGTCACAGGGTATTTAAATTTTGAAACAAACTAAGTATATATATTTGAATTTTTTTTTATCGTGCCGCTTGGCATACAGAAAAATTAAAATGTCAAGTACTTGAGTATAAGTACCTATTTCATATTCAATCGATTGTATTGGTACTACATTATATTTTAAAATTTCAAATCTAAACACAAACATACATTTCTTTTTTTTTTTTCAGTGTTTCATACACTATTGGTTTTATCTGTGTATTTATATCGTTTACATAATTACTCTCTTTTTCAATTGCTTAGCAATTTGAGATAATTCATTACTTGCCTATGTTATACTATCTAGGTGTATATACATACATATATATATATATATATATATATATATATATATATATATATATATATATATATATATAAATATTATATATTATACTAAAAAAATAACACGGTTTTATTCATTTTCATAAAATTCATAAAATTTAATTTGTTTACTACTGTGATATGCTTTTGCATTCATATTCAACACTCCAATTTAGATCATTATGGATCAGACTTAAAGTTGTATCTTTTATACACACTTCATCGATTATATTAACCGTTTTACTGTGATTTTTATATAAAATGTACACAATAAACCAGGCTTACAGTACTTTATCTATATCTCAGTGTATATTTCATTGATAATAACAAAAATATTAAATTGCATTTTTAAATTTTGTGTCTAAGAAGTACTTATAAATATATGTGTTTAATTTAATCACAAAATTACAGGTTTTTTTTATACTCTTTATATATATATATTTTTTTTTAGAATGCAAACCATATTATTATGATAATATTGATTACACAATACATAATAAATATCATGCATAATGATAGCACTGTAGGTATTGTTAGGTTTTTAATCCAATTTCAAATGTCACAGGGTATTTAAATTTTGAAACAAACTAAGTATATATATTTGAATTTTTTTTATTCGTGCCACTTGGTATACAGAACAAAAAGAACGTCAAGTACTAAAGTATAAGTACCTATTTCATATTATACCGATTGTATTGGTACTTCATTGTATTTTAAAATGTCAAATCTAAACACAAACATACAATTTTTTTTTTTTACAATGTTCCAGACACTGTTGGGTTTATCTGTGTATTTATATTGTCTGAACACGTTATGTTTAACGGTGTAAAAATATTTTTTTTATACAAGTACGCTTTACAAATGACAGTTTTTTTAATTTTAATTTCTAGAGTACTCAATATAAAATAGGTACCTATGTGTATTTGATCATTTTGTAGTTTCATCCTACAATTATTTTTTACCAAATTTAATGTATTAACACAATATTCTCAAATTATTTAAAATTGAATTATTAAAATTGAAGTACATTGAAAAAAATGTAATAATTAATTATTAAATTATCTATTATTTTCAGATTTGTTAAAGATGATCCCGAAAACATACAAATAATCTCTTTAAAAAATTATATATTATGAAAAAATTGTTTTATTTTACACTTTCTGTTTCTTTTATGGTTTAACAGATTTATATTTTTCCTCTGGAATCAGATAGCATTTTTATCTTGGTAGATTTCCTATCAGCTATATTTTTAATGGAAAACTTTAAGTCAATTTTTTATTTTCTTCTGTATAAACCTTTCAGTTCGGATTAATAATTTTTAAGTAAGTATTTGATCACCTTTTGTCTTTTGGTGTGAAACATTTATTGATGATTTTGGGTACCTACTTATAAACATTTATTATTTATTATTAACGGTTATACCCAAACATTTTTGCTGAACTTAAAATATATACACACTGTGTTAAGGTAACTGATGTAAAAGTCAATATTTACATTGTTTTATTATTATATAGATACTCTTATTTTCATTTTAACTCAATAGGTATTTCAAAAATGACGTTATTTATATATCGTATTGGTACTTCATTGTATTTTAAAATTACAATTTCAAATTCTTTTTTTTTTTACAATGTTCCAGACACTGTTGGGTTTATCTGTGTATTTATATTGTTTACATAATTACTCTCTTTTTTAATTGCTTAGCAATTTGAGATAACTTATTACTTGCCTATGTTATACTATCTAGGTATATATATTTATATATATTATAGTAAAAAAATAACACGGTTTTATTCATTTTCATAAAATTCATAAAATTTAATTTGTTTACTACTGTGATATGCTTTTGCATTCATATTCAACACTCCAATTTAGATCATTATGGATCAGACTTAAAGTTGTATCTTTTATTCACACTTCATCGATTATATTAACCGTTTTACTGTGATTTTTATGTAAAATGTACACAATAAACCAGGCTTACAGTATTTATTAAAACAGCATTTATTAAAACAAAATAACAAAATCTATACTTTATCTATATCTCAGTGTATATTTTATTGATAATAACAAAAATATTAAATAGCATTTTTAAATTTTGTGTCTAAGAAGTACATATAAATATATGTGTTTAATTTAATCACAAAATTACAGGTTTTTTTTATACTCTTCCATGGGATATCTAAACTAACCGCAATTTTCATTACAACTTCCAACAACTATAGGAATCATGAATTTTATTTGTTATTTAGGGTGAAATAGATGGGGACATGATAGAAGTATTGTCAGAAGTGTATGATGAGGTCAGTTGACATTAAAAAAAAAAAAAATTATTTAAATATGATTTTTAATTAAATTAAATTATAGTTTGATATTGACGGTCCACCTGCAGCACGTGAGGTGTTGATTGTAGATCGACCAGCTGGCGTGCAACACGAGTTACCACGACGATACGACGTAGGCGCGTTGGATCATGTATGCTCGCACTGCACCGCGCGTCACTTCATGTGTGAGCGCACCATCGCTAGAGACAGACACTTCGCTACGTGTTGTAATAACGGTTTAATGACCGTTACCGGTGATCGCGTTTTGCAACCTGCACCAGAGTTATTAATGGGTTTGTTGATAGATGATTCACAGGATGGCAGGAATTTCTGGAACGAATTCCGTCGGTACAACAATTCTCTGGCGTTCGCTGCGTTTTCCACCGATCTAAACCAACGACGGTTGACCGGCGCGGGTCCAAGGGTGTTCTCCGTACACGGACAGGTGTATCACAGGATCACCAACGATGTTGTCGGAAACGATGACAGGCAGCCGAAGTACTGTGAACTGTATTTCGTCGAATCGGAGACGGCAAACCGTATTCGAATGGAACAACAGACGGATCACCACAGAGTGTCGGAAAACTTGATGGCTTCACTGGACGCCATGTTACGTGAAATCAATCCTTACGCACAGGCTTTTCGGTAATTATACACAATAAATATTAAATATTAAACAAAATATATAACATGAGTGCATTGTTGTTATTACGTTGTAGTAACATGCGTCAGGTGTGGACGGTGGAACGAGAATCCGCCGCAGCCGACCCTGAGAGGGAACCAAGAAGAGTGGCCATGCATTTCGTCAGCGATCCAAGCAGAGACCGGCGTAGGTATAACGCACCGGCAGCAAACGAAGTAGCAGTGGTGTTTGTCGGTGATGACGGTCGACCGCCAAGAAACGTCGATCTGGTTCTCTACGACACGAATCCGAATCGACCGGGTTATCAAAGGCAAAACATACCGTCCGGATCGTGCCACGCGGACCCAATGTTGTACCCGCTGTTTTTCCCATACGGAGAGATAGGTTGGACATTCCACTTGCAGCAAGAGGGCGTCCGTCGAAACCGAGTGCGTACCAGGAACACAATCCGAGAGTTCGCGTGTTACCGTATAGCAATTAGATATCGTGGAAACAAAGATATTAGACACCCAGAATGTAGTCTTTTACACGGCGGTGGTTTTCTGTTTCAGCAATACGTGTGCGACCAGTACGTTCGTATGGAGGCGAATAACTTGCGGTACGTGGACAACAACCAGGCCACGCTGTTCGCGGACGCGTATCAAGGTCTTATGGACCACGATTTGAACGCGCCGGAGCTCGAGGCCGCCGGTCGTAGAGTTATTTTGCCGTCCACGTTTGTGGGCAGTCCCCGTTACATGAAACAATGTTATCACGACGCGATGACTATAGTGCGTAAGTACGGTAAGCCCGACCTGTTTATAACGTTTACGTGCAATCCCAGGTGGCCGGAAATCCAACAAAACCTCGCTCACGGGTCGACGGCGAACGACCGACCCGATCTGGTGGCCAGGGTGTTTCACGCTAAACTCGCGGAGCTCATGCGGGACATAACAAAGAACAGGATATTCGGTAATGTAGACGCGTATGTTTATACCGTTGAGTTTCAGAAACGCGGTCTGCCGCACGCGCACATAGTGATCGTCTTACGCGAACACTGTAAGTTTCAAACCGCGGACGACATCGACAACGTCGTTTGTGCCTATTTACCAGACCCTGTGACCGAGAGGCGGTTACACACGGCCGTATCGTCACACATGATTCACGGCCCGTGCGGACCATTGAACCCGAACAGCCCGTGTATGGTGGACGGCAGTTGTTCCAAGAAGTTTCCGAAAGAGTACAGCGAAGAGACTCTGTTCAGATCGGATGGCGGTTATCCAACGTACCTGAGACCCGACAACGGTCGCACAGTGAACGTCAGAAATCACGAAGTCGGTAACGAGTTTGTCGTGCCGCACAATCCGTACCTGTTGGCCAAATACGACGCGCACATTAACGTCGAGGTGTGCTCTACGGTGAAGAGCGTAATGTATTTGTACAAGTACGTGTACAAAGGCCACGACGCGGCCACATTGGCGGTGTGGGACGCGAACGAAATACAAGGGTAATTATAATATACTACATTAATAATAATTAAAATAACATACGCTTTTGTAATTCTATTACTATTATTATCAGTTTCCTGAATTCGCGTTACGTCAGTCCGCCGGAAGGAGTTTGGCGGCTGTTTTCGTACGAAATGCACAAACGGAGTCACACGGTCATTAGACTTCCGGTTCATCTGGAAGGTCGTCACGACGTGTACTTTGCACCGGGCCAGTTGGAAGAGCGTGTGCGGAACGCAGCTCTCGGTCGCACTAAACTCACCGGTTTCTTCGAGCTGAACCGAGTAGACGAGAACGCCCGACAGTACCTGTACCACGACATACCCACGCACTACACTTGGAATGCGCAGGCCAGACAGTGGAGACGGCGACTGAGGGTTCTCCCCAACGAAACGTTGTCTCGGATGTATGTCGTCAACCCTTTGGACCGCGATCGATTTCACCTGCGGCTGCTCCTTTTGCACCGGAAAGGCCCACAGTCCTTCCGAGACGTAAGAACGGTCGACGGTGTCGTGTATCAGAGTTACGCGGCCGCGGCCGTTGCGCTCGGACTCCTGGAAAACGACCGAGTGTGGCTCGATTGCCTGGCCGAATCGGCTACTCAAGACACTCCGCGACAGGTACGATATCTTTTCGTAACGATATTGTCTTTTTGTCAGCCCGCAGATCCGCTAACGTTGTACGAAACGAACGAGGCGAACCTGATGAGAGATTTCGTCGAACGTTTCCGAGACGCTGATCGCGCCCGGGCGGCGTGTCTGGACGCCATTGGAGACCTATTACAGGCTCGCGGAAAAACGTTAACCGACTTCGGCCTGCCGCTGCCGGACGTCACGCTGCTCGAAGCCGAACCGGACCGAGGCGTGTTCGACGGTGTGGACGCTGCAGTACGTTGGGTTCGACAGTTGGACTCGCTCAACGGAGAACAGCGAACGGTGTTCGATCGCGTAATGTCGGCCGTCGAAGACCGCCGGGACGTCGCGAAACTGTTCTACGTAGACGGACCCAGTGGGACGGGAAAAACGACTCTGTACGGTTGTCTGATATGGTCTCTTCGCAACAGAGGTATGTCGGTGTTGTCCGTGGCTTTTACAGGAATCGCGGCGATGCTCATGGACGGCGGAATGACGGTGCACTCGACTTTCGGATTGCCGTTCGGGACGCTGACCGACGATTCGGCGTCGTCCATCACCATGCAGTCTAACCGCGCGCAGAGAATACGGGACGCGGCACTCATAGTCTGGGACGAAGCGCCAATGTCGCCGGGAATGCAACTCTCCGTAGTCGATCGGTTGCTACGAGACGTTATGGGATCGGACTTACCGTTCGGCGGTAAACCCTTTTTGTTCGCAGGCGATTTCCGGCAGATATTGCCGGTCGTCCGCCGAGGAACGAGAAGCGACGTTGTCAGATCGTCGATCAAGTACACCCGTACGTGGCGGCTCATGGAGCGATTCAGTCTCACGCGAAACATGCGGGCCGACGGCGACGCGGACTTTGCCGCCTGGCTACTCAAACTCGGTAACGGCGAACTGCCACAGGTCGACGGTGTTCCGGACACCGTATCCATTCCTCCGGGAATGGTTTGTGACGTACCGGATCTGGTGAATTTCGTTTATCCGCGGCGAATGTCGTTGGCTAACGTCGACGACTTTGCTCGGAGAATCATTCTTTGTCCTAGGAACGAACATTGCAGACAGGTCAATCGCGACGTGCTGAACGCGCGGGTCGTAGGTGACGCCAGGGTCTACACCGCCATTGATACCGTGGTGGTCGACGATCCTGACGAAGTGGCCAATTATCCGACAGAGTTTCTCAACAGTCTGGAACCGGACGGTCTTCCACCGTACAAATTGGTCTTAAAAGTCGGCGCCGTCGTAATGTTACTCCGGAACCTCGATCCCAAGAGGCGACTCTGTAACGGTACGAGGTTGGTGGTCACCCAGTTGCGGCGACACAACTTCAAAGCGAGGTTGTTGTCTGGTACAGGCGATGCGCAAGACGAGGTAATCGTTCCGGCCATACCGCTCACGTCCAGCGGGGAAGACGATCTACCTTTTGTCATGCGGCGCGTTCAATTTCCCGTGCGGTTATCGTTCGCCATGACGATCAACAAGTCCCAGGGCCAAACGTTTGATCGAGTCGGTTTGTTGCTACCGTGTCCGGTATTCACACACGGTCAGCTGTACGTGGCTTTTTCACGAGTCAGAAACTCGGGTTCCATCAAAGTTGGCCTGTGTGCAGACGACAAAGGCAGGTTCGTCACCAAGAACGTCGTATACCGAGAAGTGCTTTAGGCTTCCTGGTGGTATGATATGTGAATTTAGCCCTTTCTTTTAAATCAGTCTATGGCGTAGACGCGTTGACGGGACCCGATGTGTTATGGCGTTAGTCGAAAGACGGGACCCATTTAGCTAGCTGACCAATGTCAGCGGTGCGCACGGCGTTAGTCTTTCTTGATGGAAAGACGGTACCCACGGTGTTAGTCTGCTCTACAAAATAGTCTGAAATACATTTCTACCTGATTAAAATGTCCCTGGTGTTGCTTTCATAGAATATATATGTATATAATACTTTTGTCAAATGTTTATAAAAAAATACCTAAAATATAATAATACCCATAATATATGTTATTAACGCTAAAAAAAAGAAAAAAAAAGGTAGCTTTAAAAAAAATACATTTTCATAACAATTATCTACCCATCTAGATGATATCAACCAATTTTGACTTTGGTGAAATACATTGGGTGTGAAATTTATCTAATATTATACATCGAGAGCTCTATACGTCTTTCATCATACCGACCTCTAGACTTAGCCACTATACGTCCAATGAAATTTTTATTTTACATTTCCACACACAATGACTGTATCACATTTATAATATTTTAAATTTAAATACCTTTTTTTCCATTCGTTTATCTTAAAGCGTTTCATTATTATACGTACCAGTTTAATGTGATTTTAACTCTTTAATAAATACTACGGTCCCCTTATAAAACTAATACACACAATTATTTTTTTATTATCTTAACCGTTTCTTATTATCTAAACGATAATAGTTTTACACCGCCCACTAGATTATCTCTATACTTACATACATACATACATATTATTTTGATTGTCTCATGGAATATTACTGATTGGAGAAGGGCTAAATGGACACATATGGTAGCATCTACTTCCGTATATTGGAAATGGGGGGCGAAGAGAAGGTTCGACAACCTCCACGTGGTTCTCTCTGGATGCGAATTCGCTTTCATGCGAATTCGTAACTAATGTCGAACATATTATAATTATTGTTTTAATAATAGCAGTAGTTATGATGCAATAACATACAGAATTTTTTTATTTCACATTTCCACACACAGTGACTCTATCACATCTATGATATTTAAATACCTTTTTTTCCCTTCGTTTAACTTAAAGCGTTTCATTATTATAGGTACCTGTTTGTTGTGATTTCAACTCATTAATACTATGGTCGCCTTACAAAAATTATACCCACAAAACGTTAAAAAATTATATTAATTGTACATACATAATTTTTTTTCAGAATCTGATTGTACTTATTAACTGCTGTATTCAACTACAATACGTTATCGAGTAGTCACAATAAGAGCTTTCCACGTCCAAAAAAACTAATTTCCACAATACTATCAATGTTAGGGTTATTGTTATATAAAAAACCGTATATGTAAATGTATACTTTTTTTTTTTTGTATAAATCTTTTAATAAATACTGATTGCTTTTTTCAATTGTAAATTGTGGTTAGAACTATTATGTGAAAATGCTATAGTAAATACTCAATTGACCCGTGCCTTATTGGCTTTTGTCTATGGTAATATATACATTTACAATAAAAATGATTTTCTCTTGGGAAAATGGGTATCATATATTTTGACCAGACTTATGTAGCTATTCAAAAAATGTATGAAATGTTAGTTCATAATTTTGATTCAATCTATAGTAATTTATTAGTAAAAAAAATGTTCATTATATGTTCACCTTCATTTTTAAAACACTGTTTTATTAACACTTTCTGTATGAACCTTTTGTTTCATTTTATTTTATTATCAAAATATATAAAGTTGATATTTTTTCACCTATAATAATGTTTAAACAATAGTTCACTAACTTATTGCATTATTAGTGTCTTAAAGTTTTTTTTAAGTAAGCTTGGTTTAGTTGTAGAAATTTTCATAACAATTATTATTCATTACTCGACTACATATAATTATTATGTTAAATACAAAATATTAAGAGATTTTTAGTGCATATTTTTTTTTTTTAGATTTTGTTAAATTTTCTCAAGTTAAATAATTATTTTTCATTTTTCGTGCCATTTATAGCGCATATTTTGGAATTTGCATAACTTCAGAGCCCTGAATTATGATTCTTTAGAAAACACTAATTGTAAATTGTAGTTAGAACTATTATGTGAATATGCTATAGTAAATATTCAATTGACCCGTACCTTATCGGCTTTTGTCTATGGTAATATCATTGATTATAAATACTATAGATTGCTCACTGGGCGGTTTTTCGGTGGTCTACAATAAAACTCTCGGTAGATGGCGATAAGAGTCAACAACATTAATAAATTCTTATTTAATTTTTGTCGCTGTCGTTATCGCCGACTGTGGTGAGGGTATACAGGTTTTCAGCGCAGCGTCGGTGCGATACGCATTTTGTTTCTTATCGCAGTCACTATCTTTTTTCCAGTTACAAATTAAATAATTGAAATTGATGTTACATCAACATCATACACCAAATAATGAATACTTATTTTATTTTTTACTTATTAAACTTTTATTACCTTTTTATTATTTTATTAAGTACAAAAATGAATTATAAACTTTATTTCAAAAATTAACTGTACATTTTTATTATATTTTAAAACTATTTATTTATTTTGTAGAACACATAACTTGGCAACTTGGCTGCATTTTGGGCAGTTCTTCTTCCAAATTTCACGTTCTCCCACTTACATTCCTTACATAATTTTGTTCTAAATAATGATTCGATTATATAGATGTAGTGGTTAAGGCATTCTGAATTTCAAATGTTGGGGAAGTGTTTATCAATTTTTTCATTGGCCTTTTCCTTTAGTTTAGATATAATTGCTTTAGAGCTATTGATTTTTGGGAATTTTTTTTCAAAATCGTCTGAACAAATTTTGACTATTTCTAAAAGCTGATTTGACGGAGCCTTAAGTCCTTGAATAGGGTCAACGTGATCAAATGTTTTATACATTAATAACAAAAGTGACTCATTATTTGAATTTGTTTTGCTTAATGTCAAATTTAATTCGCAATCACTACAAATAAATTTATCCAAATATTTTTTGCTAGATATTCAGAAAAATAAGTTACTGAGCATGTTTCTAATGATAATTTATTAATTTTGGTCAATGGGCGACTATTTGAAGTCGACGAATTGCTGGAATCAGAATCCGTTTCATTACAATTTTTATTGTCTGTCGGTGAAACCGTCAATTCTTCAGTATTATTCTCAACTGCAATATCTTTTAGAACGTCAACAGTCATAAACTCGCCATCGTCGGTTTCGCAGTTGCCACAACTTGAACCACATCGCATTAAACTATAAGAGCATATATGACCGAAACAACATCTAAATATTCGAGCTGTTGGATTCCTGTTATACCTGATAAATATATTTTAGTATAAAAGTAAAATAAATAAATATGCAGAAAAAATTTATCCTAGAGCATTATCGGATTTGTTATAAATTATAAAATAAATTACCAACTTATCGTAACAAAAGTAACTATGCTTACCCATTTTTTTGACGCATTATCGAAAATAAATTTTCCAGTGCATCTTGTGTCAGTCGGTTAGTCATAAGGAAATATTCTTGATTTGGGTTCAAGTTCATAATTTCCAATTTTTCGGACTCATACATCTGACAAATAGCAGTAGTTGTCCACAGAACGCCCACAAAACATAGTGGAGTGCTAATTTTTTTTGATTTATGACATATTTTCCGAGCATTTTTAAACATAGTATGAGCGATATCCAAATTGTCTATTACTTGCGGATTACGGTCACACATTGGTCTTCTATTAAGGTTTGAATCATACAGATTCTTACTATTCGCTGAGTCAAACATGTTATTCAAAATATCGATAAAGCTAGCAGTGTTATTAGCAGTCGATGATTTCAGTTCTCCGGTGGTAATACAGGTTTTTATTGGTATGGAAACTGAATGACTAAATAATTGAATCGCCAATTTGCAATTCATTTTCTGAAATGGATTAGGTGCTAAATGAGTTGGTGTAATCTTTACAATTGCTCGAGCTATATTTTTTGTATCTATACTGTACGTATTTTTAATATCGTATATTGACACAATTTTATTACCACTAATTTCGAAATCTCCATTCAATAAATTGCTTCTTAGGCTCTTCATTAAATGTGGCATATCATAAATAAGAAACAATTTTTTGCCATCTATTATAGTAGATGGGTCATCATATGTTCCTCCAAGAAGTTTAAACATACGCGTTGATTCTGAGTACCCTGATCACAAATGATGCAAGTCGGTAATAAATATTAGCCTAACCATATTAACTTTATTTGATTTATTTTGTGGACTAGGTAATTCAATTAATTGTGATACAAACGATTTAGTAGCTGGGGATATTGTTGGTGGTGTTTTAATGCTTTCGTCAAATATTGAAAAATTTGGAGTTGATGTTTTTTCATTTCTGCTGTACTTTTGTTTTGGTGTTAATACTTTAATAACTTTAGGTGAGTCGAAGATATTGCCTGATAAAAAAAAGAGTGAGATACAAGAATCGGGTAAGATACAGGCAGAGTAGGGCATTATTCGAATAAATGTGTATTCAAATAATTACCTAAAGAAAATTTTATTCTAATTATAGTTTAGTCGAATACATTTTTATTATCAAATCATCATCCGTTTATTAAAATTTTTAACATCAGTAAACATTTGCGTATAAATTCGTCGCAATAATTAATGCAGAATATTTTATACTTTATAGCCACGTAAGTTACGCGGTGTGTTTGACACATTGATTATTTTTGTTCGTTCACACCGTGGATACGATTTCTACAATACTATATTGTATAATACCATATTACCTAATTACCTATAATCTTATATGATATTATATAAAATAATAATAATCAAAGCTAAGGATTTCTTAGGCCTGAGATATTAGTTTGACGATTTTATTTATACAAAATAAATGTATAAAATTAATGTTTGTGTTTACCTCGCAGTGTTACGTGTCGTGGCACACATCCGTTGATTGTGGTTTAATTTTTAATCAAACCAGATTAAGGTTGTATTCAATTTATGCGTACATGCTTGTATAATTGTTGAAAAATACAAGTTGTTTGTACCATTATTTTTGGATTTATGATTAAAAAACTAAAATCGATTCATCAATCATTATGACATTTTACGGTTTTTTTTCAATGGTTAGGTAGTTCGTATGTTTTAAAAACTACTAACAATTTCGTATAATAACCTTTCTAAAATATCAACTAGATACAATCTCTGATATTACTTAATGTATGCACACTATGGCACGGCTCGCGGGTGTAGTATTTACCGTGTAATAATAAGGGACAATATAAAATTAATATAAAGAATAGACGAGACGTCAATTATAGAATGTTGCGCCTCTCCAGAAATCACTGCGACAGTCCCCACTGCTGCGCTAGTCAGACGTGACTACTAGCGATTGCAGCGTTACCGTGCACAACTAGCCACGGGACCGCAGCGCAGCCTAACGATACCGTGCAAATAGCACGCCATCGAAAAACCGGCCAGTGAGCAATCTATAGTATTTATAATCAATGGTAATATACATTTACAATAAAAATGATTTTCTCTTAGCAAAATTGTGTATAATATATTTTGACCAGACCTAAGTAGCTGTTCAAAAAATGGTTAACATGTTAGTTCATAATTTTGATTCAACTTGCATCTCTTTGCTTGATTTTATATAAAAATAATATATAATAATAATTAAGTTGATAGTTACTTCCATTGCCCTTATCCAACTCACATGAATAAATCTAATCAAATCTGTTTGCATTTACCGTTTGGTACTGTAATTACAGTCAATTTATACAAATTTATTTATTTATGTTTATTGTGGAGCACTCAAATTTTCTTACGGTGAGTAAAAATAATGTTCATTACATCAACTGAGCTTTACAAAGAATTTTATTAATTTAGGCACATTCATCATTTTTAAAACACTGTTTTATTTACACTTTCTATTTGAACATTTCTTTGCATTTTAATTTATTATCATAAAAATATAAAGTTGATCTTTTTCAACTATAATAATGTTTAAACAAAATTTTTTGCAGGAATTGTGTTCACTAACTTATTGCAGAATTAGTGTCTTAAAGTTTAGTCGTAGAAATTTTCATAACAATTATCCACCCATGTAGAATATAAACCATTTTTGATAGTGGTGAAATCCATTGGCTATGATGTGTAAGACCTTTAGGTATTTAGTATTTATAAGTAAGTTTTCAATATTCGATATTAACTTCTAGACATAACCCATATACGTGAAATCGAGACGTTAAACCTAACCTGTATGCTACTTTCGACGATGTCTTGGCCGAATAAATAACTAAATAGCTTTTGTTTCCGAACCGACTGACCAGAATTATTCTATACGTCACTCCAATACACCAACCTCTAGACCAGTGGTCGGCAACCTTTTTAGACTCCCGGGCCACATTCATAAATTAAAAAGAGTTCGCGGGCCAGACAAAAATTAAAATTTTATATTCCAAATTATTTACTAACAAAAAAAATAACTGTTTAAAACTTTAAAATAATAGATTAATAGAACATAAAAATTACAGTTTTTAATGATATTATTATAATATAAAAGTATGGAAATTACAACTACTTAATAGGTTTAATGTGATTTTTGTTGTTGGATATTGTTTATTATTTTTTCAATTTCCACATTAAAATTACTTGTGCTGGCTCTAAGTACATGGTGGAGATGATCATCAGTTAAGCGTGAACGGTATGGGTTTTTAATTTTTTTCATATGAGAAAATGCCTGTTCACATACGTAAGTGGATCCAAACATACTGAAGTATTTCGCAGCTATATTTTTAATTTTTGAAAATGATGCAGGAAGTTCAGCAAAAAAAAGTAAAGGCGATGCTTTGAATGAGTCTTTTAAGATATCTTGTGGCTGCAAATCTATTATTTCCATTTGAAGCTCAACAGGTATATCTTCAACATCAATATTAAACGGATTGCCGAGTAGTTGAAAATATTGAGAATGTCGTTTGAAATCTTGAAATCGATTATTAAATTCTTGTTGAAGTATCGAAATAGCTTCAACAAATTTAATTGTTGATAATGAAAATTCTGACGATTCAAAAAGTTGTTTACAATTCGGAAAATGTGTTAATTCATTTTTTCAATGTGAGTTTGTAATAGCTTCAATTTCATTTCAAAAGATTTAATATGAAACCACATATCAGGAATAAGTTGATTTTTACCTTGTAGTTTTATGTTGATTTCATTTATATACTTCAATATGTCAACACAAAAAGCCAGTTCAGAAATCCAAGTTTGATTTTCAAGCATGGAAGCGTCCTTTCCTTTTTCTTTCAAAAAATTATATATTTCCTGACGTAACATGAAAAACCTTTCAAGTACACGACCTCTGCTTAACCATCTAACTGCGGTGTAGTACAATACATCGCCATATTCTGCATTAATTTCAATCAAAAAACTTTGAAATTGTCTATGATTCAGTCCATTGCTTCGTATAAAATTGATGATAGATACTACTTCTTTCATTATTGAATCCCACGACAAAATTTTGGCACAAAGTGCATGCTGATGAATAATGCAATGAAAAAATAGCGGTGGTGACAATTCTTTTAATTTCATTTCATTAATAATAATAGCCTGCAATCCAATATTTTTGCCTGTCATATTTCTTGCTCCGTCAGTGGTTACGATAACCAACTTATGTAACTGAAGATCTAATGATGATATAACGTTTTGAACGTGTAAAAAAATATCTTCACCTCGCGTCGTCCCCTTCAAAGTACTTACGGTGGCAATTTCTTCAGTTATTTCAAACTTATCATTAATTCCTCGAATAAATACAATTAACTGTGCAGAGTCAACGATATCTGTACTTTCATCAAGTGCTAACGAAAAATATTGAAATGTTTTGGTTTTTTTTATAAGTTGATTTAATAAATTGTCACCAACATCTTCAATACGTCTTGTTATTGTACGAGCAGATAATGGGACTTCTTCAAACTTATGTACAATATCTGGACAAATATTACCGGCCATGCTTAGTACACATTTTTTGACAAATTCTGCGTCTGTAAATGGTTTTCCCTCTTTCGCAATTAACATAGCTACATTCACACTAGCAGAAATTATGGCTTTATTTTGAGTAGTTATTTTTGAAAAGATCGTTTGTTTCTTCGGTTAGAGCTTTTTGTAGTTTATTAACTTCAATTTCTCTTAACTGTCCGTATAAGGAGTCATATTTAACTTTATGCTTGGATTCATAATGCCGTTTAATATTGTATTCTTTCAATACAGAAATTAATTCACGACAAACAAGGCACATGACTTTTCCTTTATTTTCAATAACAAAGTATTGATTGATCCATTTATGTTGAAATACACGACATTCAGAATCTATTTTTCTTTTTTTACTGACATTCATTTTAACTAGTTTAAAATTTAAATTAACAGCCAAATAAACGATTACTAATATAAGACATAAAATATAAATTAAAATGTTATAAAAATTACTCACGACGTAAACCGCACATACCCGTATGAAAAACGCAATGTTACTGAGCACAATCGAAAATTAAGATTATAACCCAAATACACTCGTCGTATCTACTCTATCTTATCGGTGACTGTCAAAGTGTCAAGGTATTTCCACTATTATAAAATATGACTGATAGAAACGTTCAACTATATTTATACAATATCATTTTTTTGATATGATATTCAATTAAATTTCGTTGTTGTAGAATTTAAAGTGGGCCGTATTTAATAGACTCGCGGGCCGGATGCGGCCCGCGGGCCGCCGGTTGCCGACCACTGCTCTAGACTTATCCTACACGCGTTCGATCTAGACGTTAAAAAAACTGTATCCTACTTACGGCGGCGTCTCAATAACTAAAATATAAAAAAGATAAAAAATATCTCAAATTAGTTTTTTTTCCGTCCCGACTGACCAGAATTACTCTTTACATCACTCTAATAACCGACCTCTAGATTTATCCTCTATACGTTCATTGTATAAATGTGTGTTTTCAAAGAAAAACCGTGTCCTACTTTCGTCGGTGTCCTGGCCGAGGAGCGGAGCTCCTCGAGCCGAACGCTTGGTATATATAATGTAAATACATTGATAATGTATCATTTTTGATACCGATAGTAGTTTTACAACGGCTCCTATTTTCCTCACTCTAATAAACCGACTTCTAGACACAACCCATATACGTTAAATCGAGTAGTTAAACCTAACGCTTTCGGCGGTGTCCGTGTAAATAAAATTTATCATGTTTATACTTTTGATCCCGAAAGGCGTTTCACACCAGCAATCTAGACGTTAAAAAAACTGTATCCTACTTACGGCGGCGTTCTCAATAACTAAAATATAAAAAAGATAAAAAAACCTCAAAATAGTTTTTTTTCCGTCCCGACTGACCAGAACTACTCTTTACATCACTCTAATAACCGACCTCTAGATTTATCCTCTATACGTTCATTGTATAAATGTGTGTTTTCAAAGAAAAACCGTATCCTACTTTCGTCGGTGTCCTGGCCGAGGAGCGGAGCTCCTCGAGCCGAACGCTTGGTATATATAATGTAAATACATTGATAATGTATCATTTTTAATACCGATAGTAGTTTTACAACGGCTCCTATTTTCCTCACTCTAATAGACCGACTTCTAGACACAACCCATATACGTTAAACCTAACGCTTTTCGCGGCGTCCCGGTAAAAAAAAATTGATAATAAAGCGGAGCTCCTCGAGCCAAACATTTGGAATGACTCTCCCGCTTTTCGCAGTGTCCTGGTAAAAAAAAAATTGATAGTAGTTTTACAACGGCTCCTATTTTCGTCACTCTAATGAGCCGACTTCTAGACACAACCCATATACGTTAAATCGAGCAGTTAAACCTAACGCTTTCGGCGGTGTCCGTGTAAATAAAATTTATCATGTTTATACTTTTGATCCCGAAAGGCGTTTCACACCGGCCATCTAGACGTTAAAAAAACTGTATCCTACTTACGGCGGCGTTCTCAATAACTAAAATATAAAAAAGATAAAAAAACCTCAAAATAGTTTTTTTTCCGTCCCGACTGACCAGAATTACTCTTTACATCACTCTAATAACCGACCTCTAGATTTATCCTCTATACGTTCATTGTATAAATGTGTGTTTTCAAAGAAAAACCGTATCCTACTTTCGTCGGTGTCCTGGCCGAGGAGCGGAGCTCCTCGAGCCGAACGCTTGGTATATATAATGTAAATACATTGATAATGTATCATTTTTGATACCGATAGTAGTTTTACAACGGCTCCTATTTTCCTCACTCTAACAGACCTACTTCTAGACACAACCCATATACGTTAAACCTAACGCTTTTCGCGGCGTCCCGGTAAAAAAAATTGATAATAAAGCGGAGCTCCTCGAGCCAAACATTTGCAATGACTCTCCCGCTTTTCGCAGTGTCCTGGTAAAAAAAAAATTGATAGTAGTTTTACAACGGCTCCTATTTTCGTCACTCTAATGAGCCGACTTCTAGACACAACCCATATACGTTAAATCGAGTAATTAAACCTAACGCTTTCGGCGGTGTCCGTGTAAATAAAATTTATCATGTTTATACTTTTGATCCCGAAAGGAGTTTCACCGGCAGCTAGTCTTATATAATAAAACGTGTTGTCTTATATAATAAAACGTGAACGTAAAGAAAAAACGAACATAACCTCAATCTACTACTATTTTATAAACGCCGTTTTTTCCTTTTTCTCATACTATAAAATTCCGTTCTCATTTGAAATATTATGTCCCCGTCTCCGGACGTCGTTTTACGCGTTCGCGCGCCCAAAAAAGGTCCATTTTTCATTTTTCCTTTTGAAAAAGAAATTTCCCCCATGATCGTTTCCCGCCAATTCGCAGTACTCTCTGTCTTTTATTGATAACGCGGCCCCGTGTTATCTGTTATTCTCCGTGCTTTTGTCTTATATCGTATATTCGTATTACTTTTGTCGTAATAATTATATATTAAAAACTAATAATTCACTCTACTACTCGAGATTTTATCGTGTATTCGTGTTTTATTATACGTTTACGCAAATTTACGCGAAAAAATTTACGCGTTTTTGTAGTTTTTTGTTCGTACCACTATATTGTTATTATATATATTGTTATTATATTATATGTGTACTACTCGAGTTTTATCGTGTTTTGTACGTTGTTTTCTTAATAAAAATGTTTTAAACTACTATTTAGTTTGTAATCCTATATAGTTAGTATCCTATATAATAATATATTATATGATTTACCGTGTACGTCTTTTATACAAAGTGTACTCATATAAGTGTTTTGTGATTTTTTGTACCTCTAGAGTACTCGAGAAATAATAGTAAATAATATATTAATAATTTAATATCGTATATTCGTATTACTTTTGTCGTGTATTATATATTAAAAACTAATAATTCACTCTACTACTCGAGTTTTTATCGTGTATTCGTGTTTTATTATACGTTTTACGCTAATTTACGCGTAATTTTTTTTTTTTTAGTTTTTTGTTCGTTATACCATGTCATATATATATATATATTGATCGTTTTGTAGTTTCTTGCTGTCCACCGGTTATTATTACTCATAATGAATGATTTACTAAGTAAGTATTGAATAAGTTACTTTGTTACTTATGACAGAATTGGTCATGAGAGTGTTAGGCTTTTGCAAAAAATAAATACAAATACTTTCTAGGTTCTGTTAATCGTGTTCGTGTTCGGTAGGTAGTTCCTATCTGTGTATTATTAACACCGACTTTTAAAACACTGTATTAATTATTTATTCAATTATCGATTATTTACAGTTTGTGTTAGAGATGATCCAGGAAATACTAAATATTATGAAAACATATTATTATTTGACTCTTTCTATTTCTTTTATATAATTTATATATTAAATCAGATATCGTCTTAATTATTTTCTTCTGTATATATAAACCATTTAGTTCAAAATAATAATTTATAGGTCGGCTTTTGTCTTTTGGTGTGAAGACCATTGACCAATGATATCGGGTACCTACACATCGGACATTTCTGCTGGACCTATTATATGCTACAAACACACTGTGTATGAGTAACTAAAGGAAATTGAATATTTATACTGTTTTATTAAATAGAAAATACTCTAATTCGACTCCGTAGGTACCTATAATTCGAGTGGTACATACTAAATGTATGTAACAGTACCTAATTCTAGGATAAAATGGTAATTGCATGAATTATGACTGTTGAATTTCTCTTAAAACACACTCTTACATATTATCATGGTAGTAAATATGCAAATAGTTAATAATCCGTGTTTGTCGATTTTAAACTAATCAAAATACTTTTACAATGGTAAGTGAAAATTTAAAAAATATACCTACTATAACCATCTACGAATCATCAAAGCGTTATAATAAATAATTATATTATTTTAGCTGAACTAACCACTGATTTTGATTGTGGTGAAATAAATTTACAAATAGTCCAACGCCATTATATTATTTCTTAAATACCAGTCATATATTAATTAACATTTTAATTTGGTTATTTGATGATACGTTGAAAATGTGAAATACATTTGCAATTTTGGGTGTCATAAACAATACCTACTTACTATTAAATTGTATACTTTTATCTCTTAAAATATAAAATAATAATTAATATAAAACAATTTCCTCTCGGTTTGTGTTTTTTGATAGTATTATTATTTTTGATGAATACTTACTCACTAATAACATGTCTGATTCGACACAAAGTAAAAGTAAATAGTTTTTATTTTTTTCAATGGATAAAAAGTTTTTAAGAAAAACGTTTCTGCTGTACCTATTATATTATGTAAAATTGAATATTTACACTGTTTTATTAAATAGAATACTTTTAGGTACCATAGAATTATAAACTACTTACCATTAAAGAATCTACTTACCATTACATTGGATACTTTATCTCATTAATATCAAATCAATTATATTAATTGTACATACATAATTTTTTTTCAGAATCTGATTGTACTTATTAACTGCTGTATTCAACTACAATATGTTATCGAGTAGTCACAATAAGAGCTTTCCACGTCTAAAAAAACTAATTTCCACAATACTAACAATGTTAGGGTTTTTGTTATAAAAAAAACCGTATATGTAAATGTATACATTTCTTTGTGTATAAACCTTTTAATAAATACTGATTGCTATTTTCAATTGTAAATTGAAGTTAGAACTATTATGTGAAAATGCTATAGTAAATACTCAATTGACCCCTGCCTTATTGGCTTTTGTCTTTGGTAATATATACATTTACAATAAAAATGATTTTATCTTGGGAAAATGGGTATCATATATTTTGACCAGACTTATGTAACTATTCAAAAAATGTATGAAATGTTTGTTCATAATTTTGATTCAATCTATAGTAATTTATTAGTAAAAAAAATGTTCATTATATGTTCACCTTCATTTTTAAAACACTGTTTTATTAACACTTTCTGTTTGAACCTTTTGTTTCATTTTATTTTATTATCAAAATATATAAAGTTGATATTTTTTCAACTATAATAATGTTTAAACAATAGTTCACTAACTTATTGCATTATTAGTGTCTTAAAGTTTTTTTTAAGTAAGCTTGGTTTAGTTGTAGAAATTTTCATAACAATTATTATTCATTACTCGACTACATATAATTATTATGTTAAATACAAAATATTAAGAGATTTTTAGTGCATATTTTTTTTTTTAGATTTTGTTAAATTTTTTCAAGTTAAATTCTTATTTTTCATTTTTTCGTGCCATTTATAGCGCATATTTTGGAATTTTTAAGTGCATAACTTCTGAGCCCTGAATTATGATTCTTTAGAAAACACTAATTGTAAAATGTAGATAGAACTATTATGTGAAAATACTATAGTAAATACTCAATTGACCCGTAACTTATCGGCTTTTGTCTATGGTAATATACATTTACAATAAAAATGATTTTCTCTTAGCAAAATCGGGTATAATATATTTTGACCAGACCTAAGTAGCTGTTCAAAAAATGGTTAACATGTTAGTTCATAATTTTGATTCAACTTGCATCTCTTTGCTTGATTTTATATAAAAATAATATATAATAATAATTAAGTTGATAGTTACTTCCATTGCCCTTATCCAACTCACATGAATAAATCTAATCAAATCTGTTTGCATTTACCGTTTGGTACTGTAATTACAGTCAATTTATACAAATTTATTTATTTATGTTTATTGTGGAGCACTCAAATTTTCTTACGGTGAGTAAAAATAATGTTCATTACATCAACTGAGCTTTACAAAGAATTTTATTAATTTAGGCACATTCATCATTTTTAAAACACTGTTTTATTTACACTTTCTATTTGAACATTTCTTTGCAATTTATTTTATTATGATCATAAAAATATAAAGTTGATCTTTTTCAACTTTAATGATGTATAAACAAAATTTTTTGCAGGAATTGTGTTCACTAACTTATTGCAGTATTAGTAACTTAAAGTTTAGTCGTAGAAATTTTCATAACAATTATCCACCCATGTTGAATATAAACCGTTTTTGATAGAGGTGAAATACATTAGCTATGATGTGTAAGACCTTTAGGTATTTAGTATTTATAAGTAAGTTTTCAATATTCAATATTAACTTCTAGACATAACCCATATACGTGAAATCGAGACGTTAAACCTAACCTGTATGCTACTTTCGACGATGTCTTGGCCGAATAAATAACTAAATAGCTTTTGTTTCCGAACCGACTGACCACAATTATTCTATACGTCACTCCAATACACCAACCTCTAGACTTATCCTACACGCGTTCGATCTAGACGTTAAAAAAACTGTATCCTACCCCCGGCGGCGTTCTCAATAACTAAAATATACGAAAGATAAAAAATATCTCAAAATAGTTTTTCTCCCGTCCCGATTGACCAGAATTACTCTTTACGTCACTCTAATAACCGACCTCTAGATTTATCCTCTATACGTTCATTGTATAAATGTGTGTTTTCAAAGAAAAACCGTATCCTACTTTCGTCGGTGTCCTGGCCGAGGAGCAGAGCTCCTCGAGCCGAACGCTTGGTATATATAATGTAAATACATTGATAATGTATCATTTTTGATACCGATAGTATTTTTACAACGGCTCCTATTTTCCTCACTCTAATAAACCGACTTCTAGACACAACCCATATACGTTAAACCTAACGCTTTTCGCGGCGTCCCGGTAAAAAAAATTGATAATAAAGCGGAGCTCCTCGAGCAAAACATTTGGAATGACTCTCCCGCTTTTCGCAGTGTCCTGGTAAAAAAAAAAAAATTGATAGTAGTTTTACAACGGCTCCTATTTTCGTCACTCTAATGAGCCGACTTCTAGACACAACCCATATACGTGAAATCGAGACGTTAAACCTAACCTGTATGCTACTTTCGACGATGTCTTGGCCGAATAAATAACTAAATAGCTTTTGTTTCCGAACCGACTGACCAGAATTATTCTATACGTCACTCCAATACACCAACCTCTAGACTTATCCTACACGCGTTCAATCTAGACGTTAAAAAAACTGTATCCTACTTACGGCGGCGTTCTCAATAACTAAAATGTACAAAAGATAAAAAATATCTCAAAATAGTTTTTTTCCCGTCCCAACTGACCAGAATTACTCTTTACATCACTCTAATAACCGACCTCTAGATTTATCCTCTATACGTTCATTGTATAAATGTGTGTTTTCAAAGAAAAACCGTATCCTACTTTCGTCGGTGTCCTGGCCGAGGAGCGGAGCTCCTCGAGCCGAACGCTTGGTAAATATAATGTAAATACATTGATAATGTATCATTTTTGATACCGATAGTAGTTTTACAACGGCTCCTATTTTCCTCACTCTAACAAACCGACTTCTAGACACAACCCATATACGTTAAACCTAACGCTTTTCGCGGCGTCCCGGTAAAAAAAATTGATAATAAAGCGGAGCTCCTCGAGCCAAACATTTGGAATGACTCTCCCGCTTTTCGCAGTGTCCTGGTAAAAAAAAAATTGATAGTAGTTTTACAGCGGCTCCTATTTTCGTCACTCTAATGATCCGACTTCTAGGCACAACCCATATACGTTAAATCGAGTAGTTAAACCTAACGCTTTCGGCGGTGTCCGTGTAAATAAAATTTATCATGTTTATACTTTTGATCCCGAAAGGCGTTTCACACCGGCCACTAGACGTTAAAAAAACTGTATCCTATTTACGGCGGCGTTCTCAATAACTAAAATATAAAAAAGATAAAAAATATCTCAAAATAGTTTTTTTTCCGTCCCGACTGACCAGAATTACTCTTTACATCACTCTAATAACCGACCTCTGGATTTATCCTCTATACGTTCATTGAATAAATGTGTGTTTTCAAAGAAAAACCGTATCCTACTTTCGTCGGTGTCCTGGCCGAGGAGCGGAGCTCCTCGAGCCGAACGCTTGGTATATATAATGTAAAAACATTGATAATGTATCATTTTTGATACCGATAGTAGTTTTACAACAGCTCCTATTTTCCTCACTCTAATTAACCGACTTCTAGACACAACCCATATACGTTAA
>JALBXZ010000274.1:0-49609 GCA_027580255.1 Therioaphis trifolii
AAATTTTAATACTGTGTGTCTACCTCACTTGCGTATAATGTGAGGCCACTGCAGCGTAGAAACTAGAAACTTCAACTGAGACACTGACCACGTATACCAAGTCGCTGCTGCGCTCGCGTTTTACCTTATGTATACCACATTTTGATACCAAAATTCAATATATCTATAAGATATGTCATAAATAATTTTGAGTAAAATTTTAAACTTATTATGAACTATAGGTATTATTTTTATTTGTTGCATTAAAATGTATATGCAATAATCAAAAAATTTTACCTGGAATATATATAATTTTTCTGTATTTTAGATTTTGAGAAGGGATTACATCATACATATTTATTATTTTGTTTTCATCCGTATAGATGAATTATATTTATTTGATTTAATTTGCAATGTCTGCTTTCATTTCATAAAAGAGGATGATAATCAAATAGATGTATACAATTTATATATAAATTTATAACATGATAACATAATAAATAAAATATAATAAAATTATAAGTTTGATAATTATGCAAGGCAAAAGTGAAGAACATTAGAATAATTTTTACACTTTTTCATTTATTATACTAGTACTTATTACGTTATTAAAACAATATAGTGAATAAACTATATTATTTATAGCAATATAGTATCAGTGTATACTATGCTTTGTATTCTTAAAATATAAAGTTACACATATATGATTATTACATACAGCTATATTACATATATTACTTATATGAAAAATTAATGAAGTTCATTTTTAATCTATAATAATATACTCTTAATTATTTTAATAATTATTTAACAGTGACAATGAAATAAATTTCATTTTATCATTAATTCTAAACAAAATAAATACTGACTAGTAATTACTATTTCTTACGAAGACTTTTGATAAGACTTATTTTTTTTTTTTTTATTAAAAAAAAAAAAAGAGATTTTAGTACATTAACTATTACAGAAGATAAGACTTATTACCTAGTGAAATAGTTAAACTTTAAAATAGGGTTTTTAATTTTTAATATATTCGTTTTCAATAATTACTTCGGGTTGCAAATGCTTTTTCCCACTGCCACGGTACTGAACCATCAGAGACGAAAAATCGTTTAAAATTTTCTCTAATATTATATGCTTCTCTAGGATTGTTTCCTCCAGTCCTTGTAAAATTATTTAACCCTTCTGGAATTTTACTATCCTCCAATTCTCCTGGTTGCCAATAACATTTATCATTCCGTAAAAAATTGAGCAAAACTGTAGTTGCCAGTACAACTGTTTCCATGTTCTCTCTGGCTTTAAGTTAAATTTCCTGTTATAAATTTTAATTTTTTTCGCCAAAATACCAAACGCATTTTCAACCACTCTTCTAGCTCGGCAATGGTGGTAGTTGTAGACCTTATTGTCGCGATCGTTTTCGAGCGCGTGCCCTGGAAACGGTCTCATCGTATGGCGAGTGAGAGGAAATGCTTCATCGCATACAATCACATGAGGGGCGATTACTTCGGTTAGTGGTAATGATTTTGGTGGGGGAATATTTAAAGTACCATTAGCAAGAGCTTGTCCCAAAGACAATGATCTAAAAACTCCTCCATCACTGTTCCTCCCGTAAGCACCAACGTCTACAGTTATAAACTTATAATCTGCATCAACAAGAGCTAATAATACAATTGCTGAACTCGTTTTTGTAATTAAAGTACATGGAACCTGTTTTTGGTGGTTTTTCAAATACGCAGTGCTTTCCATCCATTGCACCTATACAATTTGGATAGTTCCAAATTCGCCAATACTTTTCTTCTACTTGTCGCCATTGTTCCTCTGTTGGTTGAGGCATATAGATAGGTTGTAAAACTTTCCATAGGGCTTCACATGTATCATAAATTATTTTACGAACCGTAGACTCACCGATCCGATAGCTAAATGAAATAGTTGCAAATGAGTCTCCATAACCCAAAAATCTACAAATAAAAAAGTTAATTAAATGAAAAAAGTAAACAATAAAATTAAGATGGATATTATTATTATTATTATTAATATTATTGGTGAATAATATTATATATTTTATATTTTCAGTATGTTAGATTAGTACCTATATTAAGGTCATATTAAATTTTCAGATCTTTTCTTCAAATATTGAAAATGTTATAAGATATTTCAACTTAAAAGAATTCGTTAAATTACGTAAACCGTATAATAATATACTTAAACGCTTATAAAAACAAAATCCTGAGTACCTAACAGTTTTTGAGCTTTTTTCAGTATCGTATACATTTTATAACAATAAGTACTACTTATGAAGAACCTTTTATTAAATTTTCAAGATTTTTTGGCCAGTCATTTTTTTTACGTTTTTCCCGCGACAATTTAAAAACTTTTGAAAATTTTCACTTCACCCCTTAAAGGTACCTCCGATATTCGTTTTGCCACCGAAAACATACCCTGAAGTTCAAAATTGAAGCATTATTTCGACTAGTTATGGTGTACAGTCATAAAAAAAAAACAAAATAAATAAAACAAATAAATACACATCATAGTAAAATCAATACATTATTCTCTTCATTCAGAATCTAAAATAAACAACACAGTAAAACCATAATATCCTTCGCTTCACTCAGAAATCGAATCTAAAAAACTGCTGTAGTGCGTTATTTGATATAGATAAGTCCAAACACTGGATGTATGTCATATTGTCTCATACATTTGGTCGTGGTAAATTGTATGGTTAGATAATTTTTAAATGTTACTTTTCAGTCATAGAATGCAAAAAAAGATGGACCAGTCTTCGTGACCAATTTCGGCGAAATGTTATGAAGAAAAAAAACAGTTAGTGGTCAGAGCGCAGACACTCGAATTAAATGGAGATATGAAGACACATTATCTTTTTTATTACCACACATGAAAGAAAGGCCTCAAAAATCAAACTTAGCTTGTGGAAAATTATCCAACAGATTCGGTTGACAACGACATTGTACAAGATGACGGAATAAAATCAGTTTTTTGAGATTTCCCAGATAGCAATTTGGTAATGATAATATTTTATTGTTAGTATTTCTTCATTAAAAAAATAATATTTTATAAACAACATTCATATGATCATATATAATGCTTACTAAAATAATATTATAAAAAAAAATAATAATATGATTTGCAATAAATCTTTTTCTAAATAATATCTTCAATATATTATTAACATAATATTATATTTGAATCAATTATATAATGTTTTGAATACATTATTAATATATTATTATAATTGAATCAATTATATAATGTTTTGAATATATTATTAATGTATTATTATTATCGAATCAATTATATAATGTTTTGTATATATTATATTAAAATTAGAACAATATACCTATTATATATAATATAATAAAGACTCAAAAAAGGGTTCTGGGGCAACCAATACAAAAAAGTTGATAAACAAATGAACATTTTAATGAATTTATGTATTATCATATCAAAATTTCAGAACTTTTATCAAATTAAAAAAAAATGTATTAGATAAAAACTTTCAAACAATTAGGTAAATTCAAAGTCCTATATTTAGGCCAAAATTGCTCCAATTGTTTTGAAAATTTTGTGCCATATAAAAAAGTATGTTTTTGATATCGGGTAAAATTTTAAAGTTACATCCCCAATACTTTTTGAGTTATGACTATATAACTAAAATCTGAAAACTGAAAACATCGTTTACGGCGAATTTTTACCGTTTTTACTCAGTTTTTCTCAATTTAAGGAAAATCTATGGAGATTTATCTATGAGAGATTACCTCTCTAAAGTACCATTTCAGTCCGATTTCGAATCTAAAAAGTTGCTGGACGAAACTTTTGGACAAGGATTTCTGTACGAAAGTGTTTACAGACAAGAAAAAAAAAGAAAAAAAAGAAATAAACATCATTGTGAAACCAATACATTCCTCGCTAGTCGCTTCGCTCAGAATCTAAAAAGTATATTTTAGGATTTCAAAGACAAATTCTACGAGATAATTCCTGTTTAAGAAATACTGAAATAAAATATAACCTATATATTACTTTAATGTATAGCTGTTTGTAGTTGGGAAAAAAATGTTTTTGAATATTTTTTTCGTTTTATTATTACATTCGTATTTTTCTTATTTTTTGATTTTCTTATATTGTTATTATATTATTTACACCGATAACCGTCAACCGATGGTAACCTAATAACAAAGACAACACATATTATCGCTATATTATGTAACTGTTGGGGTGAGGGGAGACTAAATACTCCCCAAAACTATTGAATTGATACATTTTCGGACTTTTCTCATTAGATGGCTCATCTGCACACCGAGTACTTGCATTTGAAAACAAATCATGAAAATCGGTCCAGTAGAACTTCTGCAGATATAGCTGTTTAAAGAAATCACCTCGTCTTTTAATTATATATTATATAGATAGATGTAATATATAGATAGAAAAGAAAACTATACGAAAGATCACCAATGACACATTTAATTCGTTATACACATCTCAATAATTTATCACCAAGTTAAGAACTCTTCATCGAATATTCGATGTTTTTTTGATTGATGTTGATTGATATTCCATTTTTAATAAAAGTGATATAATGTATACATAATAGGTACATATAAGTAATAATATGTAATACAAATTTTAATGAGTTCGGCACCTCGGCGTTCTCTGCTGTACGCATAATGACGAAATCGAAAATAGTTGGGTTTTTACGACGACGACGATAACGAATTCGACGATTCGGACATTTAATCTGTATTATTCTGTGATTCAGATTTCAGACGACGACAATAACCGATAACGCAACAGTGCTCAATACCACAGCCCACTATGTAAAATTGTAAAATATAATAATAAATGTACATCGACAACGACGACATAGCTGCAGTCTGCATTATGCAATATGCAGTAGACGTGGGAACTATGTGGGGTTATGAGTTTATGACTTATGCCGGTCGCGGGCCGCCGGCGGGCGTCAACGAATGCCGCTATGAAACAATACGACAAACTTAATATTTCTAATTTTCTAAATTATAATAACTATTAACTATTTAAATAATTATTTTTTTGAGCTTTTCTCTTTTGGATGGCTTATCTGCACACCGAGTGAAATCATGAAAATCGGTCTAGTATAACTTCAGATAATATAATTAATAGATATATTATTATATAACTGTCATAAGAAATCGCCTCACGTTTTAATAATATATAATATAAGATAAAGATAAAGTTATTAGAAAAGTCTTCAAATCGGCTTTTTAAAACATCTGTTATTTCATTTAAAATAACGACTTCAAAGTTCGAACTAGTAACAAAATGTTGAACTACTCGTAACGCGATGTAGAAAATCTTCTCTACACCGTTAGTTGATACCATAGAAAACAAAAAACTCGAGAAAACCTAGTTATCATTTTTTGTTTTGATTTGCAAGTTTACACCACGTACTATACGTCTAGAATTAAGAATATTTATTACTCTGTGGACTATATATTATATAGCCATATTATAGGTAGTCCGATAGATCCGTGGTTGAAACCATAGAGTATAAGAATATGTTGAAACTCATTGGTTGACCTCTTGAGTCTTGATAATTATTGAAAAACCGTCTGGTGCGAAATTTATCTCATCACCCATCGGCGTTTCACTCAGTTTAGGTATCAACTATCAATTAATATGAAAATTAAAAACAATTAAAATTCGTGAAAAATGTGTATTTATAAAAAAATATCATATCATAAATATTTATTTGTCAAATAGTATAATAATAACCACAATACCATATTTTTTTTATCGGTGTATGGTGTCACACTGTTCAGATTATCCTATGTCGTACGCGTGCGTGTAATCCATGTGTATTGTGTAATCATGAACCCGAGCACGCTTTTAACTGGGCTTTTAACCGTTTTCCGTTTCCACGTTTTGTCCGTTTTACTCAACGTCCGATAGTTTTTTGAGTATTACCATTTACTGTTGATTTGTATTATAGTTTTTTGTATTAACTTTTAAAGTCTTCGTTTGCTACCAATACGTTTGAATTACAAGTAAGTACCTACCTACTTCATATATTTAAGGCTTTGTCAAACAGAACGCGTTATTCACGAGCGTGAAAGCGTTATTAACGTCGCGTTATAGATCATAGCGTTGTATTAAATTACTAATCATATCGGCGGTCAAACAATGCTCGTCGGCGTGATTAACGCGGCGCTAGAACGCGACGGTAGAACGCGACGTTGTACAAAATCACAAAATCACGCGCGGTAGTACGTTATTTTTGGCGTTCAGATAATGGTGGAAGCAGAAATACTAGGTTATTTCTTAACATAGATATTAATAAATATTTACCATGTTAATAAATTTATCAATAATTGATTGATATCAAATTATTGATACGACTATGTGTTTCGAGTATATATATATAGGTTTTCTCCAGTTTGTGGTAAGTTTTGTAATCCTTGCCCCTTGGTAAAAGTAGTGTGTACTGTGTGCAGCTCTTCAAAACAGTCTTGGGACATCCGAAAGTATAAATAAAAACGGTCTTCATGTGACTCTAGCTCACGACATAAACGGTGGTATTCGCCATAATTGTCTCTTTTTTTATTTATATCATGAACCCAAATTCGCTTCCTCTTTTGTTGACTTTCGATTAATGCATATAAAAGTAAAAGTTCTTCTTCGTCTGAACTAGAGGACATATTTGCAATATAAACCACACTTCACAAACATATGAACAATACTACTACATCGACAACTACCAATGGACTGTAACGCGATGCTTTTTGGTTTCTGTGTGACGTGGGTAACGTCGGTGATAGCGTTAAGAACGCGACGGTACTAACGTGACGTGAATAACGCGTTCTGTTTGACAAAGCCTTTATTTTATTAGTTAAATTTGTTTATACATAGGTACCATTCTACAATTTTAACTAGGTTTATAACTAGTAATTATTAACGTTATAAATTATGATAAACGAAATCATAATATTATTATTATTTAGTATCATTATGCCTCTTGTGTCTTGTGTCATGTGGCTTTTATATAAGTAGATTTTTTTTTTTAAAGAAAGTTTTTTTCGAGAATACTACTGGTAAAATAAAATAAAGTGACTTGAAGTACCTATTATCTAGAATAAATTTGCTATAAATAAAAGAATTTTACTTATTTACTCACTCAATATTATTGTTATGAAAAAATAATTCTAACAAATTCAGATAAGGTCTAGGTAGATAATCATATTTATATCAACCAACAACCCACAATATTTTAAGTAGGTGCCAATAAAATTGATATTGTTAGGTTCCATGTGTGGCAGACACAATTTAGGTGTAGAGATGTCTTAATGAGTACAGAAAAATGGTAATTTAAAAAAGGAAGCTGTACCTACTTAATATGTATAGGAGTATTAATCAATGTTAGTAATGTGAGATATTGTATTAGGTAATTATTAAATTTGGAAAAATGACAACATGGCAATATCTATTCTGAGTGCATTTAGTTAATTTAATTTCAATCTTATACCATAAATCTAATGAATAATAATACATATTAATCAGTTATGAATAAATTATTTTAGGGAGTACATAAATATGCCTCTTCACAATAAAACTTCTAATTTGAGTGTCCGATCTAAGAGGAGGAGAGTTGCAGAAGATTTAAAAAATAGTGCATTGTTACCCTTAGATATACAACGTCAGATAGGTAACACTTCAGCACTAGTACCACTCAAATTGAATTCTGACAATAGTACCAATGCTGCTTATTCCTTACCACTCAACTTAATAGAACCAAATAATACCCAGATTTCCTCAAATATAAATATTCATCAATTTACAAATTCTATTAATAATAAAATAGGAATAGATGCCTATTTATCAGATCTATTAATTTCATCAGACGAATCAGATGCTTTGGAAAATGATTTTACAGTTAATAATAATATCAATTTTGATCATGTATCAAACTTAAGAAATTCTATTAAGATTCGGGCCATAGAATACAATGTACCCCAAAATGCCTTAAATGGATTATTGACTATTTTGAAAAAACATAGTTGTTTTATTAATTTACCAAAAGATTCTAGAACTTTAATGCATACTACACAAATGGACATTGAGAATTTACATATAGTAGAGCCTGGTACATATTATCACTTTGGTATAGAAAATGGAATAAAATTAAATTTATCATCAGAATTTGAGCATCAGAATATAATCAAAATTGTTGTTGGTATCGATGGGTTACCATTATTTAAGAGTAGTTCGGATACTTTCTGGCCAATTTTAGCATACATTTCCCCTTATAGTAAAGTATTTCCAATAGGAGTTTACCATGGAAAAAAGTCGCCCTCAGACAGTAATAAATTCATTTCTCATTTTGTTGAAGAAGCTAAATTGTTAATTGAACGTGGTATACAAATTGATAACCAACTTTATAATTTCAAAATAAATGTAGTGTGTTGTGATGCACCTGCAAAGTCTTATATACTTAAAATCAAAGGACATGCTGGCTTCTTTTCTTGTTCAAGATGTGAACAAGAAGGTGAATGGATAAAAAATAGAGTTTGTTTTCGTTACATTGAACCAGAAAGGCGTCCACCTATGCGTACACACCAAAATTATATTATACAAAAACAAGATGAGCATCATGTAGGCAATACATCATTGATGGCCGAACTTCCAAATTTTGATATTGTTAAAGGGTTTTCAATGGACTATTTACATTTGATATGTTTAGGGACTGTCCGTAAACTTATCAATTTTTGGATTAATGGCCCAGTTGATGTGCGCTATCCTTCATGGAAAATTAATGATATGTCTAAATTACTGGTTAAACTTAAATCTAGTATTCCGTGTGAAATAGCAAGAAAAACTAGAAGTTTAGATCAAATTAAACGCTGGAAAGCTACAGAATATCGTACATTTATATTATATGTAGGAGCTATTGTAACCAAAAATATTATTTCAGTTGATCAATGGAAACATTTTCTAAATCTAAGTTTGGCTATGACAATATAACTGAGTCCTGATTTTTCAGAGCACATTGATCTTGCTAGACAATTATTAGATAGTTTTGTTGAACATTTTGGAAATTTGTATGGAACTTATTTAATGTCACATAATATTCACGGCCTCATTCATTTATGTGATGATTATATTAATTATGGTCCATTAGACCATTGTTCAACATTTCCATTTGAAAATTATATGAGCTCATTAAAAAGAATGATTCGAAAACCACATAAGCCCCTTGAGCAGGTGGTAAATAGATACAAAGAGATTGCTTCATTAGATTTAAAACTGAGACCTGCTATTAACAAAGATGAAATATACAGTCTTTCTGGACCTCATAAGAAAGGCCCACTTATAGAAAATCAACAAAATTGTCTTCAATTTACAACAATGAAATTAAGTAATTTTACAATTAAAACACATGTAGAAGCGGATTCATACCTCATTACTAAAGAAAATATAATAATTAAAGTTGTAAATATTATGAATTATAGTAATGATGTAATTATTTTATGTAAACAATTTGAAAAAATTGAGCCATTGTTTAGAAATCCCATATCATCTTACATGTTAGATATGTATGTAGTTAGTCAATTATCAAGTGAATTAAATGTTTTTCATATCCAAGATATTAAAAAAAAAATGTGTATCTTCCCATCAAATAATAATTTAATCGCATTACCATTAATACATACTTTAAAACAATTGTAAATATTTTGCTAAATTATATAAATTTAAATTTGTTAATTTTAGGTAATATATAAATGATATAGTATTCTTCAAATTTAAATAAATTATAGGTACCAACTAAGTTAAATACATTTATAGGTACTTACTACTTAGTTATCAAAATTAGAAGTTATTTTTTTGTTTTTTTTTTTTTTTTTATAAATATATATTTCATTATTATTTATGTATTTTGGATATAATTATATGATTATTGAAAAAGTTTTTACTTATAGACATTTATATTTTGTGGTATAATGTGGTCAGTTGTGGCCTTTGATGATGACAAAACAGTCGAAGTAGTACCCTCAAATTGGATAAAAAACAACATCTGTGCATGGCCAAAACGAAATAGTGCCATTTCTATTAAAAAACGATTTATTCCTACAAAAACTGATTTTCTATATGTCTCTGCTCGAAAATTAACTAAAGATACAGGTAATAATTTTTTAGGTACTTCATTTGTATTAATTAATATTATATAATTGATTTGTAATATTTGAATTATTCCTTAGATGATTTTCTCGTAGCAAGATCTATGACACGTAAAGCACAATACACTTCCAATCTATCATCTGCAGAGAATGACTGTGTAGAGAATAAAGTGAAAAGAAAGAAAAAGAAAGATACTGAAATCAAGAAAAATGAACGGTCTTTGTGGAGCCCAGAAAGTATAAATATTACTTATATAAACATATTAATATTATTTATTTATATTATATTAAATTATTGTATATATATATATATATATATATATATATAGATACTGTATATTAAAAACAGTTATTTAATTTTAGGTTATTCAAATCATGATGATAGTGACGCAGATCCTAATTATGAAATAAATAAATCTTTACATTACACAGGTATGTTTGAAACATTTAAATTAGATATAAATTAAACAATACTTAATCTTCTCTCTATACTTAGTCTTCTGTTGTGTAGGTATTGAGATAAAACTTAATAACCATGTCTCATTTAGGGGACTGTTACATATACTCCTATTTCTCACTATCTCAATATACTCACTGTTTTCATCACTGACCAAAAAACTTAATTTATTTTCTAAGAACATATTTTTTCTATTAAGTATTTAAGAGGTACTATTTATAAATATGTTGTTTTTTACAGATGAGCTTAGTATTTCAGATAAAATCAAAATTGGAGCTGATAATAGTTCACTTGAATTAATTAATTACAAAAAAAAATTACATTTTGATGATTCTTATAAATCAACATGCCACAAAGAATATTCTAGTCCAGTGAGGAACTCTCCGAATAAATCATCAAAAAAACAAGCTTTGGCAGCACCCGATTCAATGATTGGTAGCCCACATATTATTTTGTTTACTATAAAGTTGCAAAAGAGATCTATTTTCTAGAATATGATTTTATATTTAATTATTAAAATTTTAACATATTTTTAAGACCTTAAGAGTAGTGATATGAATGGCTAAGTATTGTTTATTATTTGTTAACCGTAGATTCAAGATGTGTATCAAAAGAAAATCAAATTGATTTATTTCCAACTATTATTATGACTTTATCATCACCATTTAAAGTGACTTCTGAATTAACAGGCAATGCGGCAAATATTGGTCCAATAGGAAACTCTATCAATGATTCGTCAAAAAAACAAGCTTTGGCAGTACCTGATTCAGTGATAGGTAATAATATTTATTATTATTTTGTTTGCAACAAAATAATTAGGGGTGATTATAATATATTATCGAATAATAATAAGTGCATTTTTATGTAATATACTACTATAGTATATAATATGTACATGATATGTTGTGCAATGTAAAATATTTATATTGGTTTTAGATATGTTAACCAATATTAATAGAACATCATTAAATATATGGTATGAAATGAGATCGTTAAGTGAAAGAATTGATAGATTATTAGAAAAATCAAACAACAGTTCATACAATAATATAGAAAATACTGTGGAACAAAGTGATATTATATTGAATTTACCACTGAAAAATGAAGTTGGTTTATTAGATTTTGAACAAAAACTTTTGGATTCTGGTTTTAAAATGAAAGTGGTAAGTTAAACTCTTTCAAAATAATTTTAATAAAATAGATTACCTAATAAATTGAATATATTATTACTATAATATTTGTAGGTGTCTGAGCTATCAAGATTAGTGAGATCTACTATACAGAGCACTGTTCGCACTATTATACGCTATCTATTTAGTGATGAACTTTTACAACATTATAGTTACAAAGGACAAAAGAAAAAACTTGTTTTCTCTACACTTGGCAGTTGTTCAGTGATTTTTGGTAAGACATTTATTTATTAATTATAAACTATTTAGTAATTATTATGTTTCAATAGTCAATATATTAAATAATTAAAGTTACTTAATTTTTGAATATGAACATTGAACTAGAATTAGTTTTTCTAAGTTATGTATTGGTACTTAATTGAAAAATAATAATTAATTGATAATTAAATTATTTCAGTATTGTAATAATGTTTGTTCCAGATTCAATAAAAAAAATTCCAAAATTTAAACACTACAATACTATTGATGTGGAAAATACAATAAAAATATTTATTTCTGGTGCGAAATTTCGCTTGGTAAAAACTCCACATAATCAAACAGCTAATAATGAGAAACTATAAGATATAAATATGCTTGAATATACATTTTTTTTCATTTCATATAATAAAGTTAATAAGCTTTTTTTAGTTTATATAAAGTTAATGAGTTTTTTTTAGTTATTACAATAGTAGTTCTTTTATATTATCATTCCCATAAAGGAAGTTTCTATTGCATATTCATTATTATTTGTTATATATTTTAATAAAGTAATATTTATATAATACAAATATTATAATATATTATTATTCATATAAAAATTAATTTTGTTTAGAATACAAGATCTTACTTAACTGTTAAACTGTATATTTTTAAATAATATAAATATATTTCAGAATTGTAATATGACGTGTATAATATATTAATTATAGGTAGGTATCAAACCTACATTAAAGAATGGCTGTAATTTTCACCATTAATGAAGAAAGTATATATATGATCAAGTTATTAAATATACTTATATTATATATATAATATAAATTATTAAAGAAATAATTACAAATTGTATACAAAACTAGTCAATGATTTCTGTTTTGCTATTGTGTAAAAATATATTATAATCTGCATTCAATTAGATTTGTAATTGTACATTTAATACAAGAGGAATGCATTGAATTTTTACATAGGTACAAATTAGTATTTTTGTATTTAACTACCTATATAATTATTAAAAATGAAATATTTTATGCAAAGTATAAAATAAATGTTTAATTAATAATGCTATTAAAATAATCTATTGATAATACATTTAAAACATTTAAATAACATTATTTTTTAAATATTAATTTAATGTTAAACTCGCGGCCAAATATCATTTAAAAAATATTTTTTTAATATTATTTTAATCAAAAAATAATTTAAAAAAAAACGTTTATTTAATAATAATATTAAAAAAAAAATAATTAATAAATGTCAAAATAACATTATCTTGCTATCTGGGTTGGATGAGTTATCAGTACCAAATAATTCTCCATGCGTGAATCCATTGCCTTCATCAACTTCTTCAATAGCAACTATGCCACATGCTTCCAGTATAGCCACATTTCAAGAAAGCATTCCATATAAAAAAAAAATTAATTCAACTTTTCAAGAACCAACAACTGCTCAAGTCCTTCAAAACTACTTAGCTTCAAAAAAATTCAAGTTAGAAGTACCACCTGATCATATTGGGGCGTTTTTCACCGCTATGGAAGCAACAACAAGAAGATTGCCGCCCATTCTTCAAATTGAAGCGAAGGCTAAAATAAGTGCGTTACTCTCGGATTTGGAGATGAAAGCTTATGTTTCGAATGAAAACAACACCACGTATATTGCTTCGCCACTTCAAAGCATCTCTCCCAACGATCCAGAAACTATTACGCCAATTGCTTCTCCGAGAAAACCAGTTAATTTTTCAAATCATGGAAAACATATCGCGAACGAAAATGTGGCTCATTGTTTTACAGTTTCACCGATAACACCAAATTCTAGGAGTGACTTTGATGATATCTATGAAATTGACAACGTTAAGAATAATTACTTCAACCTCTAAAATGTCCGATTTTACACTTTTATAAACACATTAGAATTTGTTATTTTTTAAATAACTATGTATTTATATATAATAAATATAATTCTAAATTTTATTCCTGTTTTCTAATAATCCTATTAAATATTTCAACTATGTTTTTGTAATTTTTTAAATAAATAAAATCTTTGGTAATATTATAAAACAACATTATAATTTTGAACATTTATCTTAATTATTATTTATTATTTTTATAATATAACTGTTATATTATAAAAGTACTTAACACTGTTAATTAACAGTAATAATGATATATTTTTTTATTTAATTATTAATTAATTAAATGTATGTTTACTTACTTCAGGGTTATTGCTAATCTTTCATCTGGTGGAATACAACGTCTGAAATTCGTATCTTGTTTTTGTAATTGCGGCAGCATGTTAAGTAATTCAAAGAATTTTTGCGAACTCATCCGAAAGTATTTAAAAAATTTTGACTCATCCCGAAGAAGGTCTGGAAATAATGTATGAAATTCTCCATGCTCGTCTCTTTTTGAATTAATATTATGTACCCATAAACGTTTTTTTCCTCTTTTCTCCTCCTCATCTGCGATACTCGCTATTACAAGGAGTTCCTCGTCGGAAGAAAAATCCATAATGATATTCCAATTAAGTAAAAAAAATAAAAAACTTGAACAAAACACACACCACTCTTATACGATGTCAAACGTAGAGTGGCGATTCTAACAACGATAAAGGTGGAAAGAAACGTATCCACTGTGCGCCTTTTCAACGTTCCGTCACGTCACGTCTCCATCCGTCTCCGAGCCGTATAGACACCGTGCAAACCGACGCAAGCGCTCTGGGTGGTGTACGGTGCAAGTTTTAGTGTATACTGTATACTGTATAGCGCCTAGACGGCTGGACAACATAATATTTTGTGTGTGTATAATTGATAATACAAATACATTAATACTTGTAATCTGTTTCCTATTTAGTATTTAGCATTTACAATAAATATAATTGTTTTGTTTACCTATTAACTATATATCGCAGACATTTTTTTCTGTTAAAATGAGCTGTAAGATGTGCTGTGTTGTGAACTGTCACAATTCTTACAAGAATACAAAAAATAAAAGTGTGAAGTTTTATAATTTTCCTAATAAACCTTATGAAATTGATTTAAAGAAGAAATGGATTTTGGCAGTTAAGCGATTGGAGTGAGTTAAACATACTATACATACTATAAAGTATAACTATTACATATTTTGCATAGAAATCCAACTTTAAATAATATTATTATTACAGTGAAAATGGTGAACTATGGTGTCCTAAACCACAATCAGTTGTATGTAGTGAACACTTTGTGGGTAATAAACGATCAAAAGACCCTAATAGTCCATCATATATACCATCATTGTTTCCTGATATTTATAAGAGAAAACCAGTTAACGAGCAACAACAAAGTGACAGATACAATCGAAAAAATAAGCGCAAAAAAATAGTTGTATCTAATAATGTAGAGCCTTTAGATGTAGAAATTATGGAAATCCCCCAATGTGATAAAATCAATTCAGTTTGTAGTGTTGGGACTCAAGTTATGTTTGACTTCAATATCAATCAGTTTAAATTTGAATGTGAATTTAATAAATCTAATTGTGATGTTGGCACACTAGCACATATACCACCTTTGTCTAATAACTCAATAGAACGGTCAGTAAAAAGTGTTGCATGTGGTCTTGATATATCTTGTTTAAAGCTGAACTGTTTTCAAGGTTTTAATTCTATACTTCATGATTCACAACTAAAAGATCTAACTGGTACAACATTTAAAGTATTTAATCTTTTACTTTCATTAATACCTCAGTCTTATTGTGGTACAATAAGTAAAGAAAATAAGTTGATGATATTCCTTATCAAAATTAAGCATTTTATAACCTATTCAGCTATTGGTGTGTTATTTAATTTAAATCGTACTACTGTTTCAAGAATATTTTTTAGTATTTTAGAAGTTTTGGTTAGTAAAACTAAAGAGTTTATTTTTTGGCCTAATAAAAAGACAATTGTAGAAACTTTGCCAAGAGCGTTTAAGGACAATTTTCCAAATTGTCGTTGTATTATTGACTGTACTGAGATAAAGACTGAACAACCAAGTTCAGTTGAACAACGTGTATATATGTACTCAAGATATAAAAGTGCATATACAGTCAAAACTTTGGTAGCAATAACACCAAGTGGTTTAATCTCTTTTCTATCCAAATGTTATGGTGGTAGGACAAGTGACACCTTTATTACAAATGACAGTGGATTTTTGTCAAATTTGGAAAGGGGTGATCAAGTCTTAGCTGACAAAGGGTTTCCTGGTATTAAGGTATTATGTGAAAATAAAAATAGTATATTAGTAATGCCTCCTATACTTCATAATGGAAAATTTAGTGAGGATGAAGTAATTGAAACATATAATGTGGCTAGTGTGCGCATTCACATTGAAAGAGTATTTGCCAAATTAAAAACACAAGGTATTTTAAATAAAATAACTGCAGATTTATTACCTTATATTGATGACATAATGCATATTTGTTGTGTCCTAACAAACTTACAAAATCCAATAATTAAAGAGTAATAATGCAATATGCATTTTTATGTATTTGATATGAAATTAACAAATTTTGGAAAAGCTTATTAGTTATTAGTATAAATTACAGAATATAATAAAACAAATTGAATCTTTTAATGGCTTTTTTTTTTTACAAATTAATGATTATAAAATAAATAATAATATAATTATTTTAGAATGTATTTAGGTAAATAAAAGTTAAAATAAAAAAATTCAAGTCTTGGCAATATTGTTTGTAAAAATAAAATATTTTTTTCAATGTTAATAACAACTGGGTCAATTTTATTGTAAACTAATAAATCACATTCACTCATGCCACAACAATACATTAATATTTGGCACTGTGTGTAATATTGATGAGTGACACTCAAGACAACTTGGTTATTCTTATATTTTAAGTATGAAACATTACATTTCTGGTTTTCAGGATCACAAATTGGTTTGGATTGACAAGAAATAGGACATTTAACTTCCAATACTTTTGTAAGAGTCCCATTTTGAATAACAAGACCATCAGGACTTGCACACAACCATGGTTTTTGAGAATGTACTATAACTCCACATTTAAGAATAGTATTATTAAACTTTGTGTTATAATACTCAATTGCCTCACTTTCATATTTGTTGCCATATGCCACATTAATTTTACCTTGGTATCCCAGTTCTTTCTCAATCAATAAAGATTTAGCTAATTTTTCTTGATTTTTAAATGATAAGTCTTTACAAATTTTTATTCTGTGAGCTTTAACACTTGCTGAAATTCTACTTTGTCTAATATATTTCCATTGTATACTTTCAGACTGCATTTTAGTCTGATTATTTATACTTATTATTTGTTTAGAATCAACTACTAAATTATTCATGTAAAATTTATGTTCTTCTATATTTAAAGGAAAATAAGAACCTTTTATTTGAGATAAGTTGATATCAAATGAAGTTTGTTTAGAAACTATAATATGCATAAAATCTGTAGTTATAGACTCTTCTAGCTCATCCAATAATTCTACTAAACATTTTTTACACTCAATAGCAATCTCACACTGAGGAGGCTCCTTTCCAATCATTTTACTTAGAATACATGGAATTTCTAAAATATTATAATCATTAATAAGTGACTCATGACTGATAGCAATACTTTCAACTTTTTTTTGTTTTTTCTTTGGAAATAGATTTTCAATAGTTCTACCTTTTTTATATTTAGCTTCCCCAGATTTTGAAGGCTTACCCCATTCCTGTTCTAAATTAGTTTTTGTTATACTTTCTTCATTATTTACATAATAAATAAGTGCTCCTATATGTTTACATTTGAGGCCAGCACCAGCTGGACACTCACAAATACAATGTGTTACATATCTTGAAGGATTTACCTATTCATACAAATTAAGAATTAATATATCAAATTTTATACAATAATTTTGTTCATACCTACTTCTAAAGTAACTTTATATGGTGTTAAGCTAACCGAAGTTTGTCTAATTACAAAACCAGTGATGGTACTATACCCATTTGGTTGTTGTATTTCAGTAACACTATTCACATGGCCACTTTCAAAAAGTTTTATTCCTTTATCATTTTTAAAATCACAATCGTAATTAATACCTTTGAATCCACAATTTAGAATAATATCAGGTTGATTCATATTTATTGTTAATTAAGTAAAACGTTCAATTTGTACTTTTCAAAAAGTATGTGTAATACATTATAATAAAACATATGTAATAATAACTAATTATTGTATTAAATGTTGTCAGTATTCAGCTATTATCAATAAATCGATAAACATCACAAATATTAATGATTTTAATCGTCGTAAGACGTAGGTGTTTAAACAACCTTTAAATTTTAATATTTTGTTGAATTTTATTAATAACATTGTTATACACAAAAAGTGCGTTATTTCACCGCTAGAGCGCAAGGTTTTTCATTTAATGCACGGTGTCTATAGAGATACTAGATGGCTATAATCAGTGGTGTATTGGTACGGGTACGCGGGTATACGCCGTATACCCGTCAGCAGATTTTCGATTTTCGGCGTATACCCAAAGTAAAATATCGTTTTACGGGTATACGCTCTTAAAATAACTCGAAAACCAATTATTCGTAGAGAAAAATTGTTATTATAATATAATAATGAATTTTAAGTTAAATTTAATAATAACATTTTGAAAAATGGATGTTATTAAAATAATATGTAATATGGATTATGGAGTATGATTATTGAATGCTCAGTCCTTGGTTCTCAACTTGTATGTTGTATCATATCATTTATTACGCGCGGCAAATATGTTTCTTGCGGTGTTGTGTTTTTGTAACCACTGATGTTATTAAGTGTTTATCAGGCTATGGCCAATTAAATGGTTTATTGATGTTTATTTATAGATTTATTTATAAATTATTGTTACTGCAATAATGGGTATTTTCCTTCTTGAATATTGCTATTCGAGTTTCGACATAGTATCGTTTGATAAAGAAGAGTGATGACTAGTCGGTTCCATTGGTGATCACTGTTAAATGTTAATTATAATATTATTATATTATTTATATGCAATAATTCTATAATTATTTATTATATTGTTAATCTATTATATAACAAATTGTAACAAGGTAAGTTTTTATTTTTTCTAAAATTTTAGTATTTTAAACTTTTAAGAAACTACAAGTGTGTAAAGTAAAGTTAATAATCCGTACAATGTATCTATTTACTGGTGTCTGTTTTAATTTTAAATTCTAGGAATTTTACTTATTACTTACCTACTAATAATTAACTTAAATTTTGAAAACGGAGTGGTCGTTATTTTGCAATAACATCATTGGCAATAACTTGCAATAATTACACACATGTAGCTTGATAGTGTATAATGTAATAAATACTTATATTATTTATTAATTTGTATTATTTAAATTAAGATGAATTCCAATAAACGAAAAGAATCAAATATCGCCCCGAAAATAACAAATTTTTTTTGCTCTATACCGAAGAAAGCCAAGAAAAATGATGCAACAAACACATCAAAAAATAAAAATGTAAGATACTAAAAAATGAATAATATTTTGCTTAATTGTTTTATTCTATTTGGCTTTAGGTATTAAATGATTAATTTACTTAAATTATGTTAATATTATCTTAGTATATTATATTAAAGTTAAGTTTTCTTTTATTAAAATTAATTATTTCCAATAAATCTTATATATAGTCTTTTTAATAGGTGCGTTTTAACTATAATACTAGATCTGACGAAGAAGATAACCCAGGAACTGATGATTTGGTGCCAGTAAAAGACAATAATATATCAGTAAGATAAACATCTATTAAATGTTAATTTTTCAATAATTAAATAGCTAAGTTGTTGCAATTTGTCATAAATAGGGTTAGGATGTTTATGACCTTAAAAACAATGAAAAATGCATGCAAATATGCACAATAAATATCAAAATATGCCCTTAAAAATATTAAACATGTCATTTTAAAATTGTATTTCTAATCCAAAATGTATTTTAAATTAATTTACAACTTTAAACTTAAATACAAATATACAAAAATATGATATTTTGAAATTAAAAACATAGGTACTTACATTAAACTAATATTTTATTTTAATTTTACTCAAAAGACACAATTAAAAACATAAAAATGCCTAGATTTATTGTCGCTGCTTTCTTTTGTGTTACTTTTGATATATGATTAATAAACGTAGTCCGTAGAGTTAAAGTTAAGATAATTAAGTAATAAAGATAAGTTAATTATGTATACTACGGGTTTCATATTTTCTCATTTTCGTTGAATGTGAAACAGACTGTGCCTAACTATGGGTTTTTGTTGAGGTTTATATTGTATTTAAGTTATTTTTTTGGTGAAATATGCATTTATTCGTAAAAATCCCTAAATATGCAAAAATATGCAAAATAAAATTGAATGTATCTGATTCTATGTTGCATTGTTGCACAAAACGAATTTATAACTTGGCCTGCAATGTGCATGACAAAAAGAAAAAATATGCAAAAGTCATAAACATCCTAACCCTAGTCATAACATAATATTATTCTCATAAAATGTTATAATGAATTATGCCCTGCTCACTACAACAGTAAAATGTTTAAAATCGGAAATAAATTTAAACTAATTTATAATGAATAAGTTCATATTAATTAATATCAAAAAATAAAAATATTATAAATATTTTATTTTAGTTGACCTGTGTAGATACATCAAGTAAAACAGGAGATCAAGATTATATAGGACATCAAAATTTAGAGACAGTTAATGAAACTTCTCCTTTGGTAATACATTTAAATATTTAATCATTTATAATATGTTGTCATTACTTATTACTGTACGTCTGTACATAGGTAACTATGTACACAACATACATAGATATGTAGTGTTAACTATGTAATAATTAGTAAATTTAAATAATATTATTGATGTTTAATCAACTTTAATGTGGTTTTAGGTTACAGCATGGCCTTCAGAATGGACTTTTGAACAATGGCAAGCAAAAAATAAGGCATATCCGTGGTTGATTTGTGCCAATGGTAAAATTGGATGTTCAGTTTGTCAAGAAATTGGTAATATTTACAATTTTAAAAATACTTTTGTTGAAATATCACCAGAGTGAGCTCAATGTTTTGTTAGTGGAGGAACTAGTTGTAATAAAAAAACAAGGCTTGCTGTTTTTCGCAATAAAATAAAAAAACACAGAACTTCATTAGCTCATAAATCCGCTACTAATATTATGCATGAAAAGAACTCTGACAATCTAACAAAACAATTTGAGAATATTTTTCTTAAAATAAATAAATCTACAGCTAAAATTTTCCGTACAGCATATTATATTTCTAAAAACAATAAGCCTTTTAGTGATCATTCAAAGCTTCTTGAATTACAAAATATAAATGGTATCAACACTGGAATAACTCTTCAATCACGGTTTTCATGTACTCAGATTATAGCTCATATATCCATGAAAATGAAAGAAAAAATTGTGAGTAATATTGTTAAATCTGGTTCAAAAATATCTGTTTTAATTGATGAGTCCACAACATTAAGCACTTTATCTACAATGGTAGTATACATTAAAACATCAATATCATCAGAAGACCCAATTTCAATTTTTTTGGACCTTGTTGAGCTTCATCTACAAACTGCAGACAATATTGTTAATCAGCTCATTGATTGCCTACATAAATCTGGATTTGATGATAACTTTTAAAAAAATAATTGGATTTCTTTTGTTAGCGATGGTGCAAGTGTTCTTGTTGGTAAAAAAAAAGGAGTTGCCAAACAACTGAAGAGTAAATATCCTTTGATTTTCAGCTGGCATTGTTTGAACCACAGACTTGAATTAGCAGTAAATGACACTATGAAGGACTTGAATGCTATAAACCATTTTAAATCATTTATTGATTCATTATATGTTTTGTACAACAATTCGCCAAAAAACAAAAATGAAATTAAAGAAATTTGCAGTGAGTTGGATATTATTTTTTTTAAAATTGGAAGGGTTCTTGACATAAGATGGGTTGCTAGTAGCTGGAGAGCTGTTCAGGCAGTGTGGAGAACATTCCCTGCTTTATGCAATCATTTTTTATCTTCATCAACTGATACAACAAAAGACTCAAAATCTAGATCAAAATATTTGGGTTTGTATAACAAATTATGTAGTGCAGAATTTTTACTAGATTTATCATTAATGTGTGATGTACTTTCTGAACTATCTACCTTATCATTACATCTTCAAAAGCAAACAACTACACTTTTAGAAGCTGACAGTAGTATCAAAAGAACAATACGAGTTATAGAATCTTTTAAAAATAATAGTGGTGATCACATGAGAACAGCTGAAATTGCAAAAAGAGATATGACTTTCAAAAATATAAAGTTATCTCATTTCTCAAAAATGGTACCAATTAATAAAAATCAATTTATTACAAGTATATGCAATAATTTAAAAGAACGATTATTAGAAAACGAAGATGACTTCAATTTAGTTCAAGATATTTCAATAATTGACAAAACCACTTGGCCTTCAAATGTAGATATAAGGTACGGCGAAAAAGAAATTAAACGTTTATGTCAACGTTTTATGTTGAACAAAGACAATGCAATAAATGGTTTTCGGGTATACTTGAATAGTAATGGTCTTCAAAATACTATTCTGGAGCTTGTAAATTGCATTAAAACATTTCCCTGTTCTACAGCAGATTGTGAAAGAGGTTTTAGTCTTTTAAATCTAATATGCACTGATCTCAGAAATAAGTTAACAATATCAAATATCGCAAACTTAATGCTTTTAAATATAAACGGGCCACCTCTGAATCAATGGAATCCAGAAGAATATGTTAAGTCATGGCTAATAAGCCAATATAGAGATGCTGATGATACTAGAACAAAGATATTGAAAACTGATGAACCCAATATTGAATACAAAAAATCTTTGTGGAAAATTCTATAGGTTGTATTGTTATATATTAATATTTAATATAAATTGTATACCTAGGTATTAATATTATTATTTAATATATTGTTTTATTTTATATTTACTGTTATTATGTTTTAAATTTTTTTCTAAGTGGGCTAAATATATAGAGCTTGCCCAAGGTTATATTTAGAAAAATTGTAGCTCGCAATAACATTTTTTGTTAAGTACTTAATAAACAGTACCTATTTACTATCAAAACTTTTACAAAATTGCATTGTCGTTATCCATTATGTGGTTTTTGGTTGAGGTTTACTTATTTATTAATTTATTATAAAAATATGAATAAAAAAAATACTGAAAATTTAATAAAGAAATAAAATAATATAATATAAGGGATTAAGTGAATTATTGTAGTGTAACGACTACGGAGAAAAAACAATTCGAGCGGAGCGAGAAAATTTTTAGGTGGAATATACATATTTTATTAGTGCGTATACCCATAAATTTATTTACCAATACACCACTGGCTATAATGTTAGTCAAATCTATGAAAATTATGATTTTAGAATTAGCCAGACTAACAATATAGTGTTATGTACTATCCTATACACTTTGGTACACTTTTTATTATAATTTAGCTATTTGTACAATGTTTATAGTCATTTGAATATAATTAAATAGTACTCTGTACATTATAATTTAGTTATATGAACAATATAAACTATAGTAACTTATTTTATTTAGCTTCAAAATTTCAGTATATTTTTCCCGCCTACTGTAAATACCCAAGGAAATGTTACAAACTAGGTAATTTAAATGATTTCCTAAGTATAATACTTTGATAGTTATAATTACACTATTATATATACATTTTATTATTTTAAAAAACCATAGAATACATAATATGTGTTTAAAAAAACAATCTAACGTTTTATATATATTATATAATGTAATATATAAATATAAATTTAAATACAATTTGTACTTCTTTAAACATTGTAAAATGTTTTTAATGAAAAATAGCAAAACAAATAGGTACTTAATAATAATAGGATAAAACAAATGAATGTGTAAATAAATACCATATAAAAATGCTTTTAATATACACAAGTATTCAAAAATAATTAAAAGAATAATATAACTTTTAAATATACATATATAAGTAGTATATATGTACCAATCCTGGGCCACTTTTGATATCTATTGATATTTTTCACTTAAAACTAATTAGTTGGTATTTTTCACTTAAAACTAATTTATTGATATTTTTCACTTAAAACTAATTTATTGATATTTTTGACTTAAAACAAATTAGTTGGTATTTTTCACTTAAAACTAATTTATTGATATTTTTGACTTAAAACTAATTAGTTGGTATTTTTCACTTAAAACTAATTTATTGATATTTTTCACTTAAAACTAATTAGTTGATATTTTTCACTTAAAACTAATTTATTGATATTTATTGATATTTTTCACTTAAAACTAATTTATTGATATTTTTGACTTAAAACTAATAAATTGATATTTTTCACTTAAAACAAATTAGTTGGTATTTTTCACTTAAAACAAATTGTTGAACTTTTTCACTTAGTTTTTTTAAAAAATATTGATATTATGGTCTGTGGTCTTTTTCACTTAGTTTATTTTTCTCTAAATATTTATATTATGGTCTGTGGTCTTTTTCACTTAGTTTATTTTTCTCTAATTATTTAACATAATTATTTCAAAATGTTTTTGAAATAATAACATTTTTATATTGAAATTCAACATAAAAATTAAAATTTTGATTTCTGGAGTTCCCCTGTATAAAAAGTCCCTTCAATAATTTCACCATCAATATCTTTTATTTTATAAGTTATAGGAGATGTGTACACAATTTCGTTAGAACCAGAACCTCCAACAATTAAACATCGAATAGGAACAGGAAGTAAAGAATCGTTTTTATTTAGAGTTTCGGTTTCAAAAGGATAAAGATTGGAAATATATTTTTTCATATTTATTATTGAGTTTTTAAATATTCTTGGAATATTTAAAAGAATATATAAACAAAGGTATTTTACTCAAAAATGACTAAATGTTTTGAGTAACCATTACTCAATTTTTCCAAACCTTTATAAATTAAAGTGAACTTCACTGGATTCGAGTTCATTTCTTCAATATCATTAACTGTAAATTTTTTAGAAAAGTGGTCTGGTAAAATTACTTTTAAATTATTATCTAAAATTACTAATAATTTTTGCCCATACTTTGTTATAACAATTTCAAAGTTTGTTACCTTATATTTTTTTCCAAGTTCCAAGTTTTTTAATGAGATGAAGTATGTGTTTGAATTTAAAAGTGTTTTATAGTTTTCCATTTATTATACATTTTTTTTTTTTTTAAATACAATATGCATATTAATGCATATTGATGCATATTGATGCATATTGATTTTTTAAATTTTTTTGAAAAAATTCTTAATCCGGATTTTTCATCCGGGTTGGTTAGAATATTGGCAACCAGGTTTATATTCATTAGTTTTAAAGACTAAAATGAAGCAGAAGATTTTCAGGATTGGTTAACTATTTTTTCTGTTGAGGTCTAATAAATCGAGATAAAAAATTGGATCTTTGAGTAGGATAAATTCGTTTCCATTTTGATCGAAAATACTGATGTTTATAGTTTTAATTGTTTTTAAGCTTACAGGAACATAAAATATTTTCTCTGGTCTTACAAATATTTTATTAGAATCAAATAAAAACACGAATAAAAGTTCTTCCTCTACATGGTGAATATTATTAACAGAGGAGAACGATTTTTCAATTATGTTGCAATGAATTTCTAAAGGTGTAATAATTATGTTTTCATATATAGGTGATAAACCTATATATGATCTTATAGAAAAATTTTTCTTATTTATTCCAAAACATTTGTTTAAATTTTCATCAAGTTCGAAATATTTATCAGATTCAATTAATATGGTATAATTATTTAAAAGAGATATTTTCATATTTGTTGGTATAATTTTATTTAATTCTTCTATTGTATAATCAGTAGCGGACTGGCCCGGTGTGCCACTATTCTATAGCACAGTGGGCCGGTACCTGCTTAAACGCTTCGGGCCACAACCAAAGATATCTATAATTTGATATTTGCACTTTTTTTTTTTTTTATTGTCTTTTATTATAATTTATAATATAATATAAATTATTATTATATTGGACGTTTTAAGCGGCGGTGTCGGCTGTTTCCCGCATAGATACATAGTACAAAATATTAAAACGTTAATAGACATCAAAATTCAAAACAAACGAAAATATTTTGTTTCTCCGAACGTTATCGTCTTATCGGATATTAATGAATGATAATATCATAATTATATGACTATATCAATACGCTATGGATAGCATTATAGCAACGTTTTTACGTTGCTATAATTTACAAATAAATTATAAATACGAAATATTGTGTGTGCACGGTTGTGGTTAATGGGTGGTGCCGTGGTGGTGTATATCGGGAAGAAACTGACTTCAACTGCCGGGACGATTACAAACTAAATAACATTACGAGTAGTACCTACAATAAATGAAAATAACAAGTGTAGTTTTCACTTCCACCCCTCCTAGTAACAACTTAAAACATTTCAGGTGACTAAAATCAACTTATATTTCCCTCTAATATCCACATTTTATTGTTTATAAATTTTGATGTTTTATTACCAATATGAGTGATTTCTACATTAGAGTGTCGTAATTCATATTGGTAATTTTCCACTCCTAAAATCTCTTTTAAATAATCTTCGAATATAAAAGAGATGTTTGAAGTCAAATGTATAATATTATTTTCATCTAATTTAATTATTGTTCTATTATAAGTGGTATTTTTATTTAGCTCATGTTGAAATTGTTTTAAAGAATAAATGCCTTTTTTTATCACAAATTCTGTGTTTAAAATTACAAATTATATTTTGTCTTGAAGTTTATATTCTTTCGTTTTAATAATACAATCTCTGTCTAATCTGATAACAGGAATATACCTGATTTCTATTTCACTTATTTTTGAGTAATCTAATTTTATATACTCTAAATTCAAATATTTGCAGAAATTCTCATCTAAATGATAGTAAGTATTACATGTTATTTTAACTATATTTTCCTCTGAAAGACTTATCACAACAGGATTAATTTTTTTGTTTAACTGTTCAATTGTATATCTGCCTGGCTCAACAGTAACTATTATACCGCCAATTGTAATTATACAATCTGTTTCAATTCTGATTAAATTATGTAAACCAGTAAATGTTAAAGCCGTAAGTCCTAGTAAAAAATTACCAGAATTAACCAAGGGATGTTCTAAATGTATACTATTATTTTTAATTTTTATTAAAACCATCTATTATTTATAATATATAAATATTATTAAAAAACTAATATTTAAATAGTAGATAAGTAAATAAATAATAAAAAAATAATTAATCTAATATAATTATTATTAAAAAACAACTGAGTATTTAATTCGAAGGATGACCTACTTTCGTTATCTTTTGTATGACGTCATACAAGCGATAATTACTCAGTTGAGTTAAAAGGAAATAAATGTAAATGCAATAAATCGACAATCACCGCACAAAAAAAAAAATTGAAAAATAAAAAAATATATCGTATAATAAATGACAGATATGAATATGAATATGAATATGAATATGAATATGAATACTAAATATCATCCTAAATACTGTGTAGTTTGTGACACAAATATTGCTTATAAAAATTGGTCAAAACATTGCCAAACAAAAAACACAAAAATAATGATCCTAATAATACAATTACAACAAGGAATCGTAAGAAAACAATAACAACAACGAAGAAACTTAAAAAACAAAGAGTACCTAAAGACCATAGAGTTTTCTATAAGTTCAGTGAAAAACTCTTTAATAAATCCAAAAAAAATCGATCTGTTATCTTGGAAAAAGATACTGCCTTTAACAGCAGAGTTAAAACATTCACAATTAATAATAATTTCGGGTTCAAAGATACTATAAAATTTATGAATCATGTAGAAAGAATAGTTTTAGGTAAAATTCAAGAAGGATTAAATAAACAACATGGTTTAAAAGTAAATTTTATTTTGCATTGTATACACCAGAGAAAAATTACTGGTACAGAAACCATGGAGTATAAGGACACACATTTTAAAACAAAGAATAAAATAATATTGAAAACAACTGATCGAAGTGATTACTATCTTGGAGTGAAAACTAAATTAACAAATGAAATGCAAGAGTTTCAAATTAAACAATCACAGTGGTGTTTTCAAAAAATTGTCTCCTTGGAATTGTGTATCAATAAATTTATACCTCTAAGAGGTTCTTCGTATATAGAAATTGATGAATAACAGTGTTTTCGGTAGGACAATGATGAATGTAAGAAATCTTGTTGATATTAGATTAGTAACAAATGCTTCGCAATTAGAAAAATTAGTTGCGAAACCAAATTTCGATAGAGCTACGATTTTCACAGAAAATTTAGCTGCAATACATATGAAAAGAACTTCGACTAAATTGTTTCAGCCAGTTTATGTTGGGATGACTATATTAGACATTTCTAAAAAATTAATGTATGATTTTTATTATAATGTTTTGAAGGAGAAATACGGTGATAAAATAAGATTATTATATTGTGATACAGATTCTCTAATTATAGAAGTGAAAACTAATGATTTTTATCAAGATATGAAAAATGATATAGACCATTATGATACATCTGATTATCCTTTGGATAATATTTATAATATACCATTAGTTAACAAGAAAGTTATAGGGAAATTCAAAGATGAGCTTAATGGTAAAATAATGGATGAATTTATTGGTCTGCGATCGAAATTATATTCCTTCACAGAACATAGTACAGGGAAAGAAGTCAAAAAAGCTAAAGGAGTAAAAAAATGTGTGGTTGATAAAGAAATATGTCATAATGATTTTAAAAAATGTTTAACAACTCAAAAATCTCTAAGTGTTAAACAAAATATTTTTAGAACAAAAAACCATGACATTTGTACAATCGAACAAAATAAAACAGCACTTAGTGCTCATGATGATAAAAGATTTATATTAGAAAATGGAATTGATACTTTAGCTTGGGGCCATTATAAAACAGGAATATCTAGAGAAAACTTCATTGACCATATTAATAATTTAATCAAAAATAATAGAGAATAAATAAACTTAGTGAAAAAGACCACAGACCATAATATAAATATTTTTTTAAAAAACTAAGTGAAAAAGTTCAACAATTTGTTTTAAGTGAAAAATACCAACTAATTTGTTTTAAGTGAAAAATATCAATTAATTAGTTTTAAGTCAAAAATATCAATAAATTAGTTTTAAGTGAAAAATATCAATAAATATCAAAAGTGGCCCAGGATTGGTACATATATACTACTTATATATGTATAATAAAAAATGAAAATATAACTTTTACTTCTTTATACAATGTAAAATGTTTTTAATGAAATATTGTAAAACAAATTTATAATACCTTATAATAAAATAAAACAAATAATTATATAAATTAGTCATTTGAACCATTTACCAGTTAGCAGAACTCTTTAATGGCATCGACTCCATTGAATGCAAACTATGAAACTCTTGATGAGGACAATTCAAATATGTTGGAGTTGAAATTGGTGGTGGATAAGTTTGTATTGTACCGGAATTTTTTACTTCAATCATCATTGCCAACACTCTAGATCGAAAAATCAATTTTTGATCATTATTGAATAATCTTATGGTAGGCAATAATGAATCCAAAAAAGATTTGTCTTCATCTTCTTCTGAACTTTTTCTTAAAGCTTCTAAAAATTCTTCTTCGAACGCATCTGTTTTTTGCTTCTTGGGTCCAGTGTTTTTTTTCCTTTTCCATTGTTCATTTGAGTTATTGTATCTCGATAATTCTTCTTCGCTGTGTATATTTTAACTAATATACTGGGCGACATTTATGTCACCCAGTGAAAACTTTGTGTCGCCTAGTTGATGATATATTTACTTACTGGGCGACACCGATTTTTGAACGACGATGTTGAAATTATTATATAATTTATTTAATAATATTATATCGTATGTTTAATGTTATTTTTTATTTAGTAATTTTTATCATATTATCATTCAATAAATAGTACAAATTATGGAATATTGGTAGTGTCTGAGCCCAACCAAGACAAGGTTGCGGTGGGGAACCGGTCTATTATTGATGCGACGATATACGTTTTTATTAATCTATTTTTAAATTAACAATGCATTATCAATGGTTTTACCAGCGGTTCGCGAATTGCCGTTAATTGTCGCTACATGCACCATCGTAAATTCATTTTATTTTAATAAGTTATAAATTATACTCGTAATATATCATGGACACTGTCGAATAAAATGTAACGCGCATATTTTGTTCTCATTTGTTCTCGTGCATGGTGACGGTGACCAGTGACCACGTACAGGTTGAATACAGGTAAAATTTTAATTATATTAATAATCGTAGTTAAGTTTTCCTTTGAAATGAGTACTCGTAGTTATACATTTTTGATTCGGAATTTTATTACTTAACCCTTCGTTTGGTAAGTCGGGTCTATAGATCCCGAGCATTTTTTAAATAGATAAGAATGTTATGTTAGTCATACTTTCATACTTGATATCTTCAATAGCTGTAGTCAATATACCTATCAACCATTTGTTACCATAGTTGGTATTTATTTTTCATTATCAGTATCATTTAAATCAGCTCGAAAACGAAATGGGTCTGTGAGACCCAACCTATCCACTCACGTAATAAAAAATACGAATTCTTGAGTGACGAATATTTCGGAATCCGTCGAATGTAACTATTTTATAAAGCTTATTTTGTATAATTCTTTATTACATTAAATAAATTACTAAATTTTATAGTTTTGGTATATATATATATATATATATATATATATATATATATATATATATATGGTGGCCCTTCGTTGAGTAGGTGAAAAAATATTACGTAAATAGATACCATGGGTCTGATAGACCCATATCATTAAATCGATTTAACTCTTTAATGGTAAAACTTTATTTCTTCAAATATGAATAACAATTATATATGAATATAATATGAATAAACGAGGAAGGTGCATAAGTGACTGCAAAACACAATACTATTGTGAAAATTGCCAAAAATGGTTATGTATAAAACATGCAAAATTCGTTTGCGAAGAGTGTTATTCAGAGGTACATAATTTATAAAATAATTTATTTTTTTTTTAAATGTTATAACTAACTGTTTTTTAGCTATATATAATTGCATTTTTAATTTTGGTTATTATTATAAATTGTAATTATCATAGTTTAAAATGGAGAACAATTTTTTATTTATAATCATCAAATCTTTTGGTTTTTTTGTTTTGTAACTGTTATAATATATTTCTAAGTGTATTTATGAAATTGTTATTCATATTTGAAGAAATACAGTTTTACTATTAAAGAGTTAAATCGATTTAATGATATGGGTCTATCAGACCCATGGTATCTATTTACGTAATATTTTTTCACCTACCTAACGAAGGGTTAATACGTTATGATATAAATATTTAATTATGAGTATATATTGCAGTATTATACTAATGTATATAATATATAAATTATTAAACTAATAAATAAATAGCCCAGAATGGGGACATTATATTTGTAAAGTTAAATATGTAACCATAATAATAATTATATTACTCATTTTTAACTTGTCTATTAGGTAAAACGTTATTATACGGTTGTTTTCACTTTGTTTCTCATAGATATCAGTATCAATCTGATTCAATATCTTCTGACCTTCTGTTGTTCTTTGGTTCAAACATTTATTAACAACGTTGAATAATATCACAATTAGTTATCATACAGATATTCAAAATCAAAATGGCCAAACGCATAACTGATTATTTCCAAAAATCTCATAAACAAAAACAATTAAAATTAAATATTGAACCTATTTCTACATCTCAAAGTTTTGTTACATCTACTGATCCTAGTAGTTCAACTGATTTTCAAAACAAAAATTATACAAATGATTCTGTTACACCTGGTACACGCAATGATTCTTCGTCTAATACTCTAGATACGACAGTAAACGAATCTCAGATAAATAACACTAACACAGAATGGTATAAAGGGTCAAAATTAGATGTTCAATGGTTACTGCAAACTTTTTCTATGCTCAAAAAGATAAAATTAGGAAAACGATCTGGATTAAAATGCATGATTTGCTTTGATAAAATTACAGAAGCTAAAAAATTTTCTCGTAATGGGCAAGTCCCGATTGCTGATGGTAAAAAAGAATTGATGAGGGTTGTTGACCATTTGCATAGTGACTCTCATGGTGCAGCTTGTAAAGCTAATGAGACTCAACACCTTTGGTTGACACACTCTGATAAACATCCTTGGATTAAAATCCTTAAAAACCACGAATCAGAAATTGTTAAAAATTTAATCGAAATAGCCATTGACGTCCACAATGATAGTAAAGTATTGACATTATCTGCTAATTCATGGCCATCTAGATCACTTTCAAAAATGCATGCTGATACACAAATTGCTAGTTACGAAGAGTATGGTTTGGGTTCTACATTTGTTTGTTTTAAGCCATCAAATTCTGCACTTCAATACAAAAATCCAATTATATACCGTGAAATGTTAGATACGGTTGCTGAAATCACTATGGAATCTGTTATAGAAGAGTTAAAACAAGCCGAATGTTTTTCGATACAAGTTGATGGCTCTGTTGATAAGTACTCGATTGATAACAAGTTCATAACAGCTCGTTATCTTGATAAAAGTAAAGCTATGAAAAATGTGTTCCTCGGAGAAAGTCATTCTTCTAAGCGGGGAGCAGAGGGTTTACTTGATTCGATTACAATCACTTTAAAAAATCTTAAATTAGAAGATATTGCAAAACAAAACATGACTGGCTTAACTACTGATGGTGAGAGCGCTAACACTGGTAAGAATAGTGGTCTCTGGGTTAGACTTCGAGAACATTTGAAAAAAGAAATACTTTGTGTTTGGTGCGTAGCACATAGGTCCGATTTAGCGTTTGGAGATTTACAGGAATCAGTAGTAGAAGTGAAACACTGGAAATCAAATTTGAAAGCTGTAGCTACATTTTACAGAAGTTCTGCGGTACGCACAGAAGAACTTAAATTGATTTCTGAAACATCAAAAACAAGTTCTATCGATTCCCAGAATTTTTTGAAGTGCGATTTGTTCAACATCTTATAAACTTATGTGAATCAGTTTGGAATAATTTAAAAGCGATAAGAATACATTGGAATTCATTAATCACTAGTGATAGTGGGAATAAAAGTGAAAAATCGACAGCTAAAGGGTTTTTAAAGCTGTGGAAAGAAGGTGGAGACCAAGAATATTACACTGCATTGATGATGGACATACTTCACCAGTTTGAAAAATAACAAAAACAAGGCCAAAAGTCTATGACCACTTTATGTGACATTGAAACTAAAAAAACAGAAGTACTTGGATTATTGACTTTAATCGAGTATAATTGTTTTCCTGGTGGAAAAGAAGAAAATTTAAAAAACAAGCAGTATATTGTAGAATTAGAACATGAGAAAGATGATGACAATATACAAACTCGAACGATTCGAAATTCGTATGTTTCAACAAGACGTTGTGTTTCAAGTGTTAAAAACGAAATTATCCAAAGCGCCATAGAATTTCTACAACAACGACTTGAAAGTGAACAAAAAAGTATTATTAATCGTCTCAAATTATTTTTAAACGCACAGAGTGCAACAGAAATGATTGCTTCGGTAAGATGTGATGTCGAAGGATTATTTAACAAAATTAATTTGAGTCAGTTCAGCGATGAAGTACTCGGGCTCTATGCGGCAGAAAATCTACCAGCGCCACGTAATATTACGGATTTCACTGGAAAGCTTTACTTTTATTTAAAAATAAGTATACCAAATACTTTGTTTTCTAAACCTGTGCAAACGTATATTTCTATTACTCCTCATAGTTGTGGGCCTGAACGCGCTGTATCTTGCCATACAATTTTAAAAACAAACAAGCAGTCTAATTACTCGAGGGAAGCGATTAATATTCGCCTTTACATCGCTTTGAATAGCAGTAAATTTTGACCCTAGGCCATCAGTTGCCAGATTTTTACAAAAAAAACAACGTCAATACAAGTTACCAGACGAACAAGCATATAAAGATCATTTCTACATAAAGAAGTTTTTTGAAGAAGTTTAAAAATATTATATTTTTAATTCTTATATATTTTTTTTAATTTTGTTTTTATACTCACGTAATATGTATACTGTATGTACTGTCATTAACAATTTGTTCCATTTGTTCAATTAAAAAGAAAAAATTGTACTCATAAATTATATTTTGTAACAATTTACTTATGTGTTGTTGTGTTGTGATGGTATAGTTAGATATAGGTAAAGATTTATATACTTAATACAGAAAAGTTTTGTTAGGCTCATAATATGTTGATTTTGATTATGACATATTGTAGGGTGAACTTTTTTTTTTTAATGTCGCCCAGTGATAATTCCTTAAAATATTCACTGCTTCTTCGTCATCTACGTCGTGTTGTCTTTGATTACCTTCTTCACATACATCAATATTATCATCATCATCATTATCGAGGGTTGATTCTGCTCTATATGTTACATTGAAAACAGTAAATTAGATACAAATTTTATTATAGATTACATACAAGTCCGGATTAAGGGGTAAGTAAAGAGGGCACGGTCCAGGGTCCATTGATTTTGGAGCCTATATGTATCCCTAAAATATATTTATATATTGCGTCTGTTTAAAAAAGGTTTTCAAAAAAAAAAAAAAAAATACTTAATTATATAGTAGGCAAATTATTATTAATAATTATAAAATAAAATTGTTCTCAATTTTATATCACGAAAAATTACAATAAATAATGAACAATGTTTGTGTTTATGTTTTTGAGCATTTTAGATTACCGATTTATCTATTTAAGTGTATAAAAAGTAGTTATAAGAAAACATTATTTAGCTCTTGTAAATTAGATATTTTAGTTAAATGTATTAATGCAAATTATACTAAACTTTAAAGTTTAGAGGAATATAGTTGATAAATTAGCGATTATTAAATTACCATTATTCATTATAAATTAGTCGATTTTTCTATTTGTGAACTGTGTGTTTACCTCTTAAAAAAAGAAACACGTTTTTTTTGTTTTAACGAAATTTCATAAACCGTGTACAATGACATAAAAAACACCCTGTATATTTTTTGTATAGGTAGTCAACAGTATAAAATCGTTAATACGTAATGAATAATGATTAAACAATTATTTTGAAATTTAAGTTGAAAGAGTGTATAGTGTCCTGGGGCTCAATTGATCCTTAATCCGGACTTGCTTACATAAAACAAATTGTTTGTATATTTATTTCCCTATTTGGTTCAACCAAGGACTCAATAAATTGTAGTTGTTTACCGTAAACATATTCCTTTTTTTTTTTTTAAGCTGATCCAGACTTTAATAGTTTTTTGTTTGCCATTGATCTAATTTTCGCATCTCTAACACTTTTCCATCTTTGTTGGACTTTATCAACTATAATATGTAGGTAAGTAAAAAAAAATATAATAATATACTATATAAATAAAATAAACAAAAATAACAACTGTTGTAATTTGAATTTTATTTTATTAAATACATTTTTGTAGGTACATATTTATATTAATACCCACAACAAATCGGGAACTCGCTCTGCTGTATAGTAGGGGTGGAGTTAATTTATTTTATATTTAAAACCGTTTAATAGTAAACTGTTATTTTACGCATAAATTTAAAAATGTTTTAATTGACTTTCACTCGATTTTTGTTATTATTATTTTAAGCAAAACTTGTGGACATACTTGAATTGAATTTTAAATTTAAATTTTCAAATATCATCGACATTTATAAAAAAAAAAAAAAACACAAAAAAATCGAATATTTCAAATGCCTATAAATAGCTGACAAATCAACGGGAAATAAAAAAATAAAAAATGTATACACCTTATGACTTTATGAGAACCTTTAGATTAAATTTTTAAAACTTTTTGACTGGTCAAATTGTTTTATAGACATTTCAAAATATAATATTGAATTTATAGGTGATTGAAATATATATTTTTTATTTAAGGTACTTGGCATCAGGTTATACATTTACTGATCTACAGTATTCATATAGAATGGGAATATCTACAATTAGTGGTATCGTTGAGGATGTATGTGATGAAATTTGGAAAATGAAATCTGAATGTATACCTCTACCTACGGAAGAAAAATGGAGAGAAATTTCTTTGGACTTTGAAAAAAAAATACTAATTTCCCTAATTGCATCGGAGCATTAGACGGGAAACATATTCGCATTATTAAGCCTATTAAAAGCGGTTCACTTTTTTATAACTATAAACATTATTATTCTATAGTATTGATGGCAATTTGTGATGCAAATTATTGTTTTACATTTGTCGATGTTGGAGCATATGGACAATTTAGTGATTCATCTGTCTTCAAAAATGAAAAATTTTTTGAACAACTTGAAAATGATACATTATCCATACCTCAACCTAAACCACTACCAGGAGATAACGAAAATGGTCCTTTACCTTACGTAATTTTAGCCGACGAAGCTTTTGGAGTTTCTAAAACAATTTTAAGACCATATGCTAGAAGTAACTTAAATTATAAAAAAAAAATTTTTTATTACCGTCTATCACGGGCTAGAAGGTATATTGAATCTAGTTTCGGAATTTTATCCAACAAATGGAGGATTTTTCATAGACCGATGAATACTAGCGTTGAACTTTCAATACAAATTGTGAAAGCTTGTTGCGTACTACATAACTTTGTTCGTGTAAGACAGTGGTGGCCAAACTACGGCCCGCGGGCCAAATCCGGCCCGCCGTCATTTAAAATCTGGCCCGCGAAAATATTACACAACACTTGTTTGTGTAATATATAATATTTAATACGTACGTTGACAAAAAAAAAAAAACTCTAAAAATTAAAAAATACTGTCTGTATACATTTTTCATAATATTTAATTCCATATCGTCATACCGTACCGTTGTTGTTGTTACAATGTCATTTAATAATATACATATTTAATCGCATTATCGTATTTTGTCTTATTTTTGTACGATACGATGAATGTTCAACGTAATATATTTGTGAGCAAGTATTCTCGACGATGAAAATCAATAAAAGTAAAACTCGATCAGCTCACATTACGAATAAACATATCCATGCCGTTCGCCGTGTAAATTATACCAAATCAGAACCTAAAATTAATGCCATCTGTCAACAGAAACAAGCTCGTAATTCCCATTAACAAATCAGTACGTTTTAATATATTTTTCGGAAGTGTAAACCGTTATGATTCTTTTTTTCATTTTTAGTAATAATTATTAAGTTAAGTGTTAACTAAAGCCATTGAACTGAGTGAGTACAATAAAAACGTCGTTGAATGTATAATTACATACCTACACCTGAAATTCTGATGACTTTAAAGTAAAATTTCACTTTATGGCCCGTGGTAAAAAAAGTTTTTTTTTTATGGCCCGCGGTAAAAAAAGTTTGGCCACCACTGGTGTAAGAGATGGATATCAATTTGGCCATACATTGAGTATACATGGTTTTGAAACTTCGAACGATACAATAGATACACAAAACAGATCAGGCAATACAATCAGAGACATGTTTGCAAATTATTTTTTGACCGATGAGGGAAAAGTCGAATGGCAAGATAAGATGATACATTAAATTTTTTTGCCTTTAATGTTACTATAATTTGATTTTTTATTTTACTTTAAATTAACTTATTAAACTTGTATAGTAAACTTGTTTAAGTATAGTAAGTACACCAATAGTAATATACATTAAAATAAAACAGTTTTTTTTAAATTATCAGCTAATAGGTAGTATAATAATATTATAGATGTAAGTAATACTAATATGTAGTACTCAAAAGTATTTTTTTTATGCCTATATAATTAAGTAATAATACGTACCTAGTTCTTAAGAATAATTATACTAATTTTGTATTAACTATTCCTATCTGTATATTATATTTTATATATAATTATACAATTAATAAAAAACTAATCAGAGTATTAAAAAAAATATTTTAAAAATGTGAATAATTGTTTTTCACTAGAATTATGTACAAATAGTTAGTTGATAAAATGGAGAATTTTCTGGAAAACATGTTATAAAGTAGTAAAACGTGAATATTAACCATAGACACTTAGTGAATTATTAATAAACAATAGGTAACTATAAAATAGTACAATTTACTTTATAAATGTAGTTATAACTTACCAGCTTTTTTTTTTTGATTTCGGACATACTATCAATATTTTGTACAACGGCTTTTGCAATATCTTACCAAGACGCCATCCGTATATCGCGATCTTTATAATGTTCATCGCCAACATCCCATAAATTTCTCCGGGCTTCCACTTCACTAATAAGAAGTTCAGTATCGACATTCATTTTTTTAAATTGTTAATTTAATTAAAGCCTTTTTAATTGTTTTCCGTCGACAGATGAACGATAAATGAACATAATAATATTTAAAAATAATAAACGCCGCGTAAGAACGCGCGGCTGTGAACATGTCAATACTTGTCAATACATGGTCAGTCGAGCGCGACCGACGATCCACGCGTACGGCTCGTACCGAACGCACCGACAAAAAAACGCGAGCAGGGGGCCGATTCCGCTAACGCGTGTTGGTCGCATTATTGCATTAAGCGTAGTTGGCATGATTGGAACATTATGATATTATCAGCGCATTCGACGTTATCATTAAAGCCGGTTACACACCTAGCGTTTTCGACGCAGCGTTTTAGACGCGGCGTTCAAAACGCTGAATCTATATCTTACACACCTAGCGTACGTTCGCGGTTTTCAAACGCGCGGGAAAAATATTTTTCACTACGCACGCCTCGGAACTTGCCAATCGTTCATAACTCGAGTTTCGTTCAGTACCATCACACGATCGCGGAATTATATTTTTGCTTTTTACTGAAAATATGGACGCCTTAAATAACTTAAATGATGCAAAAGCTGTCTGTATAGTGTATTCGTTGTATAAAATTAATATGAGACAAAAAAAAGATAAAAAAATTAAGCGTCGTTGGTGGGTACATCCACTTAACTTAAAAAGGCCGCACTGTTTCAAGTAACTTTTTTGACATTAAGGAAATATCCAGAAGAGTTTTTTAAATATTTCCGTATGTCAATTAAAACATTTGATGAGCTGGTAAGTATCAAATTATATTATTTTATATGAATAAAATACGTATGAAGTGTAAAGAACTTGAATTGAATTACTATTTTATTTCTTAAAACATGGGTTTGGTTATATTATATTTAAATTGTAATCGATTATTCAGTTAGATATCATTGGAAGAAAGTTGAAAAAGCAAGATACTGTGTTACGGTTATCTATTCCACCTGAAGAAAGACTAACTGTTACATTAAGGTAAGTGACTAATTATTAGTATGTGATTTACAATCAGTATTTAAGTTTGCTAATAAATATATATATGTAGTAAAAATGAAATGCATAAAATACTCGTAAGTTGTAGTTGAATATAAAAAACAACAATATATTAATTATATTAAATTAATATTGTATTTCAAAACATTAAATTAAAATATTAATTTTTTTTTAAATGATACTTCAAACTTAGTATTGTATTATAATAATATATAAAATATTAATATAAAAAAAATCAAACTTTATATATTATATAGTATTTAACAATATTAAATACAAATATTAACATATATAAAAAAAAAATTATACTTCATACATAATAATATTGTATTGTAACAATATGTCAATATATTATAAAATATTAATAAAAAAAAAAAAAAAATGATACTTCAAACATAATGATATTGTATTATAACAATATATAAAATATTAATAAAAAAAAAATCATCCTTTATAAATTATATTGTATTTTACAATATTAATTCAAATCTTAATATAAAACAAAAAAATATACTCAAACATAATAATATTGTATTCTAACAATGTATAAAATATATTTTAGGATATATTATGTATTTTAATTAAGAATGTTCATGATAGCTAGGAAGATTGTTGTGGTGTGTTTGAGTAATGGGCTGATTTTGGAGCAGATTTACAGGACAATGGGTAGACTGAGAAAATTGTGAACTTTGATTATTTTGCATATAATGCTGTGGCACAGGAGCAAACATAGGAGTCTGATATGGAGAGTTAATATTGTTTACTTTATGGTGTAAAATAGGAGATGAATCAGTGAGTACGTTTAATGGTGTCTGCAAGGGACTTGAGGAATAACCTTGAGGATGTGAAGAATGAAACTCTGTTTGTGGATTATTAGAAATATGACTTATTTGTTGAATTCCATTTAAAAAATAAATATATAATTGAGTTTTATTGTCCTGTGAGAGTTGTTTAATTTGTGGCAACAATGATAATAGGAACAATTTGTCAGTCTTGGGTAGTATTCCGAATAAAGTATTCCGAATACAGTATTCGGAATACTATTTAGGTATTCAGAATACTTTTGAAAATACTTTTCCTAAAAGTATTTTACGCAGTATTCAGAATACCTTCGAAAGTATTCCAAATACTATATTCGGAATACTTTAATAGTATAACAATATATTTTTTTAGGATTTTGGTTATACAATTTAAAACGAAAAATAGAAAACGTATAATTTTTGCAGGAAATTTCAAATTTGTAGGTAATTCAGTAATCGATATTTGATAACATCTATCAATATATTTTAATATTATACATTCATACAATAATAAAATTATGACCGGTATTGGTTTATATCATGTTTAGTGTTTACTGATTAGTGGTTACCGATCAGCGATACCGATTGCAATAACAAGAATGCTATAAATAAATTTGTATATTAAAGACTAATGGGTATTGCCGTGTTGCTTATCTTTTATATTTTATCTACTGTGACTGAACGTCTGTCTCTGACGTCTCTGTAGTCTGCACATCGTTGTACCCATACTAACTATGGTCTATGGTCTATGAAAAGCCAATAAGCCATTGAGAAATGCATAATGAAGTGCGACAGTGACACATCACACATTATATTGACATAGTATATTATTAATTTATTGTTATATTCTATTTTACGTATTTTTGTTTTCAACGTGTTAAATCATTAATTTGCGAGTTAACAATTATGGCAGATAAAACTTTAAATAGTGTAAATAGTGACTACCGTCTTCCTTGGATTAAATATGAAAATATATTTAAAATTGTAAAATTAAAAGAAGATTTTGAATCATACCAAAAATATTTGGTTCGTTGTAAATATTGTGTATCAACTAAATTATTAACAGCAGACACAAGGACATGTTCAAATCTGTTAAAACATTTAGAAGTAAGTACTTATTCCAACGATTAATACTTTGTATCTTTGTCCTACTATTATTATAATTATAATAAAAGTTTAAACAGATTATTTTCGGAGCATTGTATAATATATTACCTACTATATTAGGTATATAATACCTATTACCTAATACCTAAAAATTATAGAGAGGTTACCTAATTTATTTTAGATGCAACATAAAAATGTTTGGACTTCGAAAAATGATGAGACTGTCGAAACTCAAACCAAATTGAAGAGAACAAGTGATTATGTTACAGAAGAAACAAATGAGAGCTTAAATTTGGTGAAAGAAAAAAAATCAAAATTTACTACTATATTAGATTTTTCTAGAAAAAATACTTTGACATCTCAAAGTAAGTCAAATTTTAGTTTTAAATTGTTGATTACAAAATATTTTACCCTTTGCCTGTAAGTTAATATTTGCGGAAGTATACTACCGAGGTATAGTCCATTAAAATTAATACAATTATTCTAAAAGTTTGGTTAAATGAACCAGGTTCAGGTTTTTTTAAGAATCCTTATAAAAATATCTGTGATAATTTAGGATATAGCTGTGTTAGTCAATTCAAAGTTTTTTTTATGAAGTTTAGTTTTTAGCTAACACTATTAATTATTATTTTCACATTTATAAATTGGGTAATTTATTTGTATAGTAAATTATTTTTTACTACTGCTGTAAAATTATATAGTTTTAATTGTTTATAAATATTCATATTTTAGAGGAGTTAAATTTGATGATTCAAAATCTAGTCATTAATGCTTCATTGCCATTTAATTTAGTGGAGCATGAAGACTTTAAAAAATTGATAACAGTTGGATATAATGGTTGCCATGTATTAACAAGGAAAACATTGATGAAAAATATAACTGTTCAACATGAAAATCTCATACTTACAATGAAAGATGCATTTTCCAAAGTCGAATATTTGACCACAACAGCTGATTGTTGGTCTATTTTTAAAAGGTGTAGCATTAAAATCTTTATGTACATTAATATATTATAAACTTATATATAAAATGTTTTTTTCAGGTCATATTTAGGGTTGACATGCCATTGGATTAATCCAAACACTCTTGAAAGAGTATCTTGTTTGTTGGCCATTAAAAGAATAAAGGGTAGTCATACGTATGATATATTAGCTAAAGAAATGGAATCAGTATATTTGTACTTTAATATTAGTGATAAAGTCATATATACAACTACTGATAACGGATCAAATTTTGTCAAAAGTTTCCAGTAAGTTTTAAAATAACTGGTTAACTAAGTTTTGATGCTGAATAAATGCTGGATTCAATTATTATTTATAAAACTTTGATTAGTATACTGTTTACCTATTAATTATATATAATAAATAATAATTACGGTTCCTATTGGTATGTTTGATGATAAAAATGTGAATTATTTTCAGAATCTTTGGTCAATCATCAGAGATTCAAGCTGATTATAATAACCAAAAAGAAATACTTAATACTTAATACTTTAGAAGAAACGAACGAAGAAGAATATGTAGATGGCAATAATGGCGAAAGTAATAGGTATTGAAGAAGAAGAAGACATTGAGTTTTCTAGTATACCAATTTCTGAAGTTCTAAACAATGAAGAATTTAGTTCAAATCAACAAAGCAATTTCAATTGGGAAGATACCTTACTGTATAATTTGCCCAAACATCACCGATGTGCTTCACACACTCTCACTTTAATCGCGACAGCAGTAAGCTACATTTATATACCTATATATTATAAATTAATTCTTATTTCTTATTTCTTTTTTTCAGGACATTGAAAAGGCTTTAAAAGGTAATGATGACAAAAATGTAACCAGCAGATGTTTATTGGGAGCATATAAAAAGCAAAGCAGACTAACATTTGCAAAATGTCAAGCTATTTGGAACAAACAGAACCGTTCTAGTCAAATGGCTGACATAGTGAAAACCAATTTGGATGTATACTTAAAAACTCCTAATGATACCCGTTGGAATTCCTGGTTTGATGCTATAAAATTTCTTATTATTCATTTTAAAAAGAGCCCTTCTAAATTTTACAAGATATGTGATGCCCTTGCAGTTAATCGTTTTTCTAAAACCGATATAGAATTTTTGGAGGAGTATTTACTAGTAATGGAGCCTCTGTGTGTGTGTCTAGATGTATTACAAGGGGAAAAACATATGTATTTTGGTTACTTATTACCATCTATCACATCACTCAAACAAAAATATGATGATATACTATCAGAAAAAAAATTAATTTTTTGCGATTTTCTGGTTATTTGTCTTAAGAATAGTGTAGAAAAACGTTTTAATAAACAGCTCAGTGATCCATTTTTATTGTCTGCTACACTTTCTCATCCATACTTCAAAACGGCTTGGCTTAATAATAGCGATAAAAAAGATACAGCTTTATCATTTTTTAAGCACTCATGTTTAGAAATGTTTGAGCAACAAAATGTATTGGAATGTGAATCATCAGACAGTGACGATACAAATAATTTTTTTGATTGGTCAAAAAATAAATCGAAATTAACTCTACCTTTGGAACAGGAAATATCAAATTTTTTTACCAAAAGTCCAACTAAAAGCTTAGATTCTTTAATTGAAACTCCAACAATAAGAAAAGTATTTGTAAAATTCAACACACCACTGCCAAGCAGTGCAGCTGTAGAACGTGTCTTTAGTGTTGGCAGTGCCGTATTGACTAAAAAAAGAGGAAGAATGACAGATGAAAACTTCGAAAAAACATTAATGCTAAAATGTAACAAACATTTAATTTGAAAATATTTTAATATTTTGTTTAAATAAATACTTTTACCTAATTTAGTATGTATTGTTTTTAACTGTGCCTGTCCTGATGAAAGATTTTATGCTTTGATAATATAATTAATATTATTCATAGAAGATAATAATATTGCAGATAATTATTAATAAATATTATAATATAATATTGTAAATCATAAATAGTCATAGTTAGGTAATGGTATATTATAATTTTAATTTACAAACAATATATTATATATTTAAGTATTGGCTATAGTTCCCCCAAAGCAGTTATTATTTTATTAATATCTAAAAAAAAATATTTTAAAAGTATTTGGAATATTTTTATAGTATTCTAAATATTTTATTCAGAATACTATTTTTATGATGTATTCGAATACATATTCGGAATACTATTTTTCCTGAGTATTCGAGTATTTATTCCAAATACTTTTAAAAAGTATTTTACCCAAGACTGCAATTTGTCAGGGTCAGGTTCTTCTTGTGGTCTATTATGTAAATAGGAAATCAATTTGTTTTCAAATGCTGTTTCATTTTTGATGCTTTTAGTTTTTATTTTTTTACTGATAGTAGGTGAGTAAGGACGTTTGGTTCTTAAATTATTATTCTCACTTGATTCAAAAGAGTTTTCGATTTTTTTATTTTGTTTTTTATCATACAATTTGCTGGTTGAAGGAGATTGGACATCTACTTCACTTTCATTCAAGCCAATCATCAATATTTCATCTTCTCTTTCACTATCTTGGTCACTAATTTCTTCGTTTCTTGACTCACTAGAAATATTACTCTTAGTCCTACAAAAAAAAAAAAATTGTATTATTTAAATACTATTTTTACATTGAATTAATTACTTTCTGTTTTCCATTGTCGGACGCAAAAATTCTAATACTTTAGTATAAGTATAACCTTTTGCATTTTTAGCAGCCATACCAGACTTTGAAACACATTTTCTACGAAAATTGTCTTTTAAATTTTTCCACTTTTTTTTCAGTTCTAGAACTGTAAAAACAGTAATTTCAGTAATATTTCAATAATAATAGAATGATAAGAAGGTAGGTATAGAAAGAAATATATTGATGCATATATATATTTTTTCATGATTTTATACTATTTTTTAAAATCTGAGTGAAATGACTTTAGAATGGCTTTAAGTTAGACATACTTTTTGAAATTTTATATAAATTGTATATTAATTTGTTTTTAAAAAAAATGTTATGATTAATTAACGTATACACATGAAATTTTCCCTGCATTTTTATACTGGCATTTTCTATAGATGATAAAATTTTCAAAATATTTCAAATCTTTTTATGTTATTTATAGATATTTTCAATTTTCAATCTTTTTAGTTTTTTATTCTATAAATGCCAATAAAATGTTATCCCTTGGGTCAAAAAACTCGAAAATTGAATACAAGGTTCCCTATACGTTGTATAATAGCAGTTGGAAAATATTAAAAATACATACACACCTTTTTTTATATAACCATTTAAAGTTCAAATTTAGACAAAATTATTTCAAATAAAAATTTAAAAATTCTTCGGTTTTAGTATTCTTAAATATGAAAAACCTTGAATTAACTGTCAAGCCTTAACTAAATAGAATTTAAACGAAGAAAAATGAATTTAATTGGTTTTTTTGTAATATAATAATACTACCAAATTTTTATAGACTGACTATTTTCGATCAGAATCGTTTTTTATATAATATAATGATTTTATTATATAATTAATAAATAAAATATAAATAATAATAAATACCTAATTAATTTAATTTAATAATGTTAGGAGTATTTGAATACACAATTTTAAATTTTTATTCAGAATAAACATAAAGATGTCTAATATAGGTACCTATATTATTCGAATACAAATAATATTCAAATATTTATTCGAATAATTCACAAGATTGATAATAATAATGTATACATTTTTGTTTTATTTAGGTACTTAGCAACCGGGACCAATTTTTCAGCTCTACACTTTGAATTTTTAATGGGTGTTTCGTCCATTTCGAAAATTATTCGCGAGACATGTGAAATTATTTGGACACAATTACACCCAATTGAAATGGCACCTCCTACTACGGAACAATGGGTTGATATTGCTGCTGGATATTTCGAAAAAAGCCAATTTCCTAATTGTGTGGGTGCTGTAGACGGCAAGCATATTAGAATTGAATGTCCTCAAAACAGTGGAACGCTTTATTACAATTATAAGAATTTTTTCTCAATAATTCTTACGGGAATTTGTGATTCAAATTACTGTTTTCGCGTTATTGACATAGGGTCATATGGCAAAGAAAGCGATTGTAATATTTTCAAACAATCATCTTTTGGCAAAAAACTGTATCCTGGCCGCGTCAACTTTCCATGTGAAAAAACATTGCCCGGAGACGAACAAGGTGATCCTCAGCCGTTTGTGTTAGTCGGAGACGAAGCTTTTGCTTTGAGCAAGCATTTATTGAGGCCGTTTCCTGGGAGAAATTTAAATGATGAACGACGTATTTTCAATTACCGTTTGTCTAGAGCGAGGCAACATATTGAATGTACGTTTGATATATTATCAAATAAATGGAGAGTATTTCAACAAATATTTTAGTTGAACCGGATTTTGCTATTTTAATAACTAAAGCATCTTGTGTCTTGCATAATTTTGTGCGTCGTAGAGATGGAATTCACATCGAAGATACAGTTAATTGTACGTTAGGAGATGTGAATGAAAAAAAAGGAGTTGGAAATGCTCCATTAGAAGCAAAAAATGTTAGAGAATATTTTGTAAAATATCTAAACAAACCGGAATTTTCATTAAGTTGGCAAAACAAAGTTGTTGAATAATATGACCATTTTATATGTCCAATTTCCTTTATTTATAATGTGGTTTTATTTTGTATTTTATTACTTTTGCATAATATATTGATTTTAGTTTATTCTAAATATGTTTTTAATTTTTTTTTTTTTATTATTTTATAAAACAATGTATTTACAAATGCATACAAACAATGTGGTAATTGTTTTGTTATTTTTTATAGTATTCAATATAATTATTAGTTTATAAGATGTCATATTCATATACCTAATTTAATAATGATAATTATGTGAAAGTTGGCCTACAATTAGTATAGATAATCTAATACATTTTTAAGCAAATGGTTTTATATTTTATTATTTATTATCATTAAATGTTGTAACTGTGTTAGATTTACTCCAATAATCATTTTTTTATTTTCACACCTATATAGGTTTGGATGTTTGTAATGCCGTAATGGAAACAAAATGTTATTATTTTAATGTCTTACCTTATGCTTCTTTTTCTTTTTCTGCAAAATTTTCAAAATCATTGAACATAGCTTTCCCTACTCTTCTCCAGCTGACATGTTTCTCTACACGATCATGGTAAAGTTTTGATTCTATGAAATAATTAATATTAAAACATACAAGAATCATTACTTAACTTACTTATGTTCCAAATACTTTCTTCCTTATTCACTTCTATTATAAAGAGTTCTGTATCAAACATTTTGCCTAATATACCTAGGTCTTTTTACTAATTAAAATAAATGTAATTTAAACTGAAAAATATATGGTCAGTATGCGTTATGTCGTGATGGTGATTCATTGACAAATGGAATAAATACATAGAAACGCTGCAAAACGCGACGTCGAAAACGCGCAGTGTGAATGATAACATGGAAAATACTATGTTTAATTTTAGATATTTCCGCGTACAAAACGCTCAAAATTAAACCAGCGCGTTTCGATGCGTTCGTATGCGTTCGGACGCGCGGTTTTTCCCTTGGTGTGAATATGGCCATATGTAGACGTATGTTTAATTTTAGGCGTTCGAACGCTGCGTCGAAAACGCTAGGTGTGTAACCGGCTTTAAGAGGACGCTACCCATGTATTTTTTTTAGTAAAAATAGTGCGTTTGTATTTCAAGTGCTACGAAGTCTATAATAAACATAGAGACATTATTAATATATTGATGGAAAGGTGATGACAGTTTCTATGTTTTGTTGGAATCAGATTTTTGAAATTGTATTTTTTAAAACACACAAGAAATTTACAATGCTTATAAAAGTAAATCTATTAGTGATTGTTTATTGCCACTGAGTAAGACATTTTTCCATCAATTTATGAAAGAAAAAAAGCTTTCGATATACAGCCCAAGAAAAGATTTATGTGGCTTTTGTTGTTCTTATAAAGCAGGAAATATTACAGAAGAGGACTATGCATTTCATATTGCAAATAAAAATAGAGCACGAGAAGAAAAACAATATGATAAAGCTCAGGCAATACAAAATCATTGTTATACATTTTGTATGTATCTCCAAGCTGTACAAATGTGTCCAGTCCTACAAGCAAGTGCTTTATATTACAATATGAAACTAAAAATACACAATATGACAATATATAATATGGCTAATGGCGACTGTGCAAACTATGTATGAAATGAAAGTGAAGGAGAATTGGAAGCCTCTGTTTTTGTTACCATTTTGATCAAACATTTAATCAAGGTTTGCATACTTAAATTACCAATAGTGATTTATTCGGATGGTTGTGGTTATCAAAATCGTAATTCAGTTCTCAGAAATGCTCTTTTGCATTTCTCTAAGGCCCATAATGTCCAAATTGAACAGAAGTTTTTGGTCAAAGGGCACACCCAGATGGAGTGTGACTCTGTCCACAGCCTTATTGAGAGACAGTCTAAAGGAGAAGATATTTTTTTACCCTATGGTTTTGTCAAAATTATCAAAAATCCCGCAAGTATCCCAAACCACTGGATGTAGAATTATTAACTTACAAATATTTTTTAGATTTTTAAGATTACCAAAATTACAGATCAATACGCCCAGGGAACTCTAAAGGTGATCCTGTGGTTAAAGATGTTCGTGCATTTAAATATAATCCTACTTCTTTAATTATTGAATTTAAGTTATTATTTGATGATATATATTGTGCATTACCTCAAAGGGTTAAACCAATTGACACGGAAATAAACATAAACTCATATAAACAATTGTATTTAAAACCTATTGATCTGTCTCTTTCGAAATGGGAAGATCTACAAAAAATAAAAGCTGTTATGCCTGTACACTCGTTTTATAATAGCCTTCCTCATAAAAAGACTTTTAAAACTAGAAATAGTAAAGTGTGATAAATATTAAACGAAGACTGAAAAAAATTGTTTACTTATTTAAAACACTGAAAGAAACTGTCATATTTTGTTTAGTTGAATATTATACATCATGTTCATTTATTTTTAAGTTTTTAACTTTAGTGTTTGTTAAAATATTATGTTTAATGTTGATATTATTAACTTTGTTATAACACTATAATGTTATTATTTTGTATTAGTTACGTTTTAAAGACTGAAAGTAACTGTCATATTTTGATTAGTTGAAATATACATCATGTTCGTTTATTTTTAAGTTTTTAACTTTAGTGTTTTTTAAAATAATATGTTTAATGTTGATATTATAATTTTG
>JALBXZ010000275.1:0-49553 GCA_027580255.1 Therioaphis trifolii
ACAACAGACAGAACCTTGCAAGCAAATTGGTCAACCCTCATGATACAATAGGGTTTGACTTACATGTTCAAATTTAACAAAAATTGTACCAAATAAAATTATAAGTTCATATACGTGTGTAATCAGAACCGAATGATTGTAACACTAATGAAAAGGAATAAAGAATAGAATAAATCAAATTTAATAATAACATTTTTTATTTTATTTTTTTTTTTTCATTTTTTTCCTTTTTTTGGCGCCGCCACTTGCCGGGGCGGGGGGGCTGCCTCCCACCAGAAGTTGCCACCAGCAGCCGGAGCAACTCCCTATGACTTTCAAACATCTAAAACAAAACATTTTTATATTATATCATCATGACTTTATATGTTAGATAATTTGAAAGTTTACTATTAAAGCAATAGGTAATAAGTAAGGCAGAACGACATGTATAAATTGAAATTTTTTTTAGATTAAATTGTAAAAATATCAGTGAAGGAACAAATATGTTTCATGGTAAAGCAAATTTTTGTTTGGCATATAAATGCTTTTTTAGGTTTTTAGGAAAATGTATAAGATAAGAATAAATATTAATGTTATCTTATATTTTTAATTCTCTTATATACATATTGTCCTCAATTTGAAGTATTTTGAAATGAATTATGAAATATAAAAATTTGATACTTAATATTATTTTATACGTAGATAGTATATTATAGACAGTCTAAGTATTTGTTGACTACTTATAAAAAATCATATAAATTTAGGCAGAGCAATACCAGATATACTATGTATGTAACAGTTGTAACGCTATTAAATAACCTGTAGGTTTGGTCTTGAAATCTCATGTTACATTTTAGATGATTTTTTAATATTGTTATAACTTATAAGTATTTTATATTTGGTGGGATAAGTTGTATTAAATTGAGCATCTACATAGGAAAATGCGGTGAATAAATACTAAATACATAAATTATAACTTAAGTGTATTTTCTAAAAAATTATTGTTAATAAATCGAATAACCAAAATTATAAAATATTATAATATTATTTTAATTAATACAAAACAATTAACGTGCAATCAAGTAAATTAAAAATTATAAACATCATTCAACGATCATAAAATAATATTTAGTACTTACGGTGAGCAGGTGAGATGCAGACGTAGTGGACGGTGGTATAAGAATGAGCATTGAGCACAAGTCGACATAGCGGAATCGCCACCCATCATATACCAACGGACATGGTTTTTCCTCCAAACCACACAACACGATAAAAATGACTCAACGATCAAAATAGCATTGATTATGTACAAACATAATACGTGTATTCAAAATAGGTACCCCGAAATAACATTGGGAAAAAAACGTCTATTAAATAATACATCCATATTTCATATAAACAAAAAAACCAATGTAATATGAAAATAAACAGTGGCGCCGCATGAAAAATTTTATAGGACAGACACCTAAGGGAATTATGTAACATAATATTTATTTAAAAAATGGATTATCATTACCATTTTATACCGTTATGACGTTTCGACTACTCAATTTCAAAATGCAATATCTCGAAATCTGTTCGCGTGTTATCTTAGATCCTTTGGGGACAGCTTCCTTGTGTGGTTTACTATTAGATTGTATCAAGTCCGGGCGTGGACACCCTCCGGATCATGTCTCAAAATCGGTTTCAAAAACTCAGTTTTACCGCGTATCGTGCACCGTGATTTATACCGTTGTGACGTTTCGACTACTCAATTTCAAAATGAGATATCTCGAAATCTGTTCGCGTGTTATCTTAGATACTTTAGGGACAGCTTCCTTGTGTGGTTCACTATTAGATTGTATCAAGTCCGGGCGTGGACACCCTCCGGATCATGTCTCAAAATCGGTTTCAAAAACTCAGTTTTACCGCGTATCGTGCACCGTGTTTTATACCGTTATGACGTTTCAACTACTCAATTTCAAAATGCGATATCTCGAAATCTGTTCGCGTGTTATCTTAGATCCTTTGGGGACAGCTTGCTTGTGTGGTTTACTATTAGATTGTATCAAGTCCGGGCGTGGACACCTTCCGGATCATGTCTCAAAATCGGTTTCAAAAACTCAGTTTTACCGCGTATCGTGCACCGTGTTTTATACCGTTACGACGTTTCGACTACTCAATTTCAAAATGCGATATCTCGAAATCTGTTCGCGTGTTATCTTAGATCCTTTGGGGACAGCTTCCTTGTGTGGTTTACTATTAGATTGTATCAAGTCCGGGCGTGGACACCCTCCGGATCATGTCTCAAAATCGGTTTCAAAAACTCAGTTTTACCGCGTATCGTGCACCGTGTTTTATACCGTTATGACGTTTCGACTACTCAATTTCAAAATGCGATATCTCGAAATCTGTTCGCGTGTTATCTTAGATCCTTTGGGGACAGCTTCCTTGTGTGGTTTACTATTAGATTGTATCAAGTCCGGGCGTGGACACCCTCCGGATCATGTCTCAAAATCGGTTTCAAAAACTCAGTTTTACCGCGTATCGACTACGGACCTTACAATTTATAGCGCCATCTGGTATCGGAATGTAGTTCCATACATTTTGTACGCCAGTTGATCGTTTTGCCCCTTGAATCGAACGTAATGCTACCCGAATCCCCCATTTCCTTATCACTTATTTTGGCCAGCTAACTTTGGCCAGCTAACTTCACGCTCGTAATAGTAGCACACGTTTTAACGTGGAACTCAAAGAGTCACTGGAACTTTGCCATCTGCGTACTAGGTCGGTGTACAAACTAACAATTATTACTTCTATCGAACGTGTTCACGTATAGTAAATTTTACGAAAATATCGGTGTTTTTACTTTAAGAAAATATAAAAAACTATAAAACTTCATTTTTAGTAAGAATTCACGATTTTTTAAATTTAGTATTCATTATATTGTAACACTGATATTTTTAGTTTTTAGTAACACTGATAGTTTTAGTTTTTTCACATTATTATTAATTTTTTTACAAGAGTGTTAGTTTATTGGAAACTATTAGATTGTTATTATTACTTCTATCGAACGTGTTCACAATTGTATAGAATTAAAATACTTAATACTGAATCTTTCTATATGTAATCGATTATCAAAACTTTGTTAGTTCTGAATATTTAAAACATTTTTCGTCTTTATTTTTTACATTAATAATCGCTTTTTTATTCTCTATATGTTTAGGTAATGGTATATAACTGAATCATCTAAGAGGATTTACAATGTTAGTTCTTAATTGTAGTCCATCAATCGTTTTCAAACTCCAACCACTTCCTTTAGAAATAAATTCCGATTCTTCTTTTAAAATTTTATCAAACATTTTATTTAATAAAATAGAAAAATTTGAATTTGAATGTGCGAAAACATTTGAAGTTTTAAACGACATATCTTGATCTTCTTCTGTTGAAAAATGTATGTATGTGCATTCAATATAAATGTTGAATTTTAATGAACTTTTAATAGAGAGATCTTGTAATTTTTCTACTATCATCATTTTACAATGATTAAAAAATTCATTAAAATCTAAATATTCATTAATATTTTTTACAAAAAATGTTTTAGATATGTTTTTAAATTTTTTTATTTCAACTAAACCATCATCGTTGGCAAAGCTGTTTAAGCTTTTATTATACGTTTAGTATAGATTTTTTTTTCATATTTTGAGTCATCATAAATCTGTAAAACAATAACACTAAATATCATAATTTTTAATAAATCAGATTTAATTAAGAGTCAATTTGTTATAAAAAAATAATTATAATTTCATACATTCATTCATACATTTTATTTAAAATATTATTACCGATTGATAATATATAATTAAATATACATGCCGTTAATTTTACATCGCTAATAGGTTCATGTACACGTAATATATTATGATTTTTGTTACAAAGTAAATTATGGGTTTCTAACAGCGATAGTAACCTTCCATTTTTACTTACATATCCTAATTTATGAATAAATATTAATTTATTATTATTATAATCAATTAACTTAAAATAAAAATTGTTATCATTATTTTCATCATAAGCAGTTAAATTAAACAACATACAATTAATACCTAGTCGCAATAATATACGTCTATCTGAACTACCATTCCATAAAACTATTGAATTATAATTAAAACAATCTTTTAAATAATTTATGGTTATGTTATTTGAATTACTTCTCATTGATTGTTTTAGTTTATTTAAGATTGAATCAAATCGTTCAGAATTTTTTTTAAATACGTTTTTTAATAAATATTCAGTCTTTTTCTGTATATAATAGTTCATCAACATAATTCGACCTTCCGGTGTAATTATAAGTGGTTTTCCCTGTAGTTTATAAATTTTATAATCTTCGTTCAAGTTATAATTTGTAAAAGCAGCTGATATTAATATTAAATCATTTCTCGTGTAGTTGAAAAATTCAAAGTCAGCAATAATTATTTTCATAGGTTTAATTTCCCTAAAATAGCAATAATAATTATCATAATTGTAAAAACGAGACTCTACACATGCTTCATGCTTAAGCAAAATAATATTTATTTTAAAAAGTTTTAATACTTATTATGTATACTTACATACTCTGATGTATTGAAAAAAATAAATAAATAAAATCAACTTGAATTCAATAACTGTGTGATTATTAAAAACTTAGAAACAACTTTGTCAAAAAAAAGAAAACGTATTCTTGAATAACAGACTTGACTGTTAGACACTGATTTTACATAATATTAGAATTAGATCATATTTATATGAATATCTGTAATATGAATCAGATTGGAGGTGGTATATTTCACCTTATTTTTAAACGAGATTATTATTAAAAAAAATGCGTATTTTGCAGTTTAATGAATGATCGAAAACAATTTATTTTGTACTTTGCTTTATTTTATACTTATTACTTTTAGGAATACCGTTATCATCTTTATAAATTTGCAATTTAAGCTTTTTTACATAAAATCACGTGATTCTTTATTTCACCTTCAAATTATTATTTTTAAACATTTTCATCAATAAATTATATTCATACAAGTCAAGGTAAGTAATTAACAATATCATATTATGTATGTTGCGAATAATGATATTTATACATACCTAATTTTAATGATTATAATGAAGCAAATTATTTCTAATATACGAGTATACCGTTATCATTTTTACAAAGTATTTTTTCTGCAATTAATTTATTTTTAATTTAATTTTCATTAAAACATGATAAAGAATATATATTTTTTAATAATTGCTAATAAAGCATTTTTTTTTTTTTTATAAAAACAATGTAACCTCGTTTTCACCTTAATGTAGCTATTTATGTTTTGTACATAATAATCATTTATTTTAATATGATAATTACAATTTTTACCACTCATCAAAATTTCATAAAACTCTTTACCTATATAAGGCATATCTTAATTTTTAAACATTGATTAAACTAGTTACCTTAACAGTTGTTAGTTTGTTAAAATTTAAAACAACTTTTTTCACTCACTTAATTATTATTTCTTTTCAAAGTTATTTGTACTTAATAATTTTTTTTAATTTCATCGTGTTGTATTTTTTTATCGTTTATTTAATATTTTAATTTTTTAATTTTTTTAAAATATGGAAAATATAAAGAGATATATCGCAGAATCAGACGAAGACGCTTATTCTAGCGAGGTAAGTAAACGTTTTATTAAATATTAAATTTATTTTTTTATTTATTTATTTTTTTTTACTATTTTTATTATTATTATTTTAGTATGTAGAACATACAAGTGATGTAGAAAAAAACAAAACTATTCGGAATAATAAATCTAAAGAAACTATAAAAAAGAGAAAACCTTATACAAAATCAATGTCACCAGCAAAAAAGAATAAACCTGAGAAGGTATTTTAAACATCTAAGTATAATATTTTACAAAATATACTTTTAATTTGAAATCATTTATAGATTACATCATACATGCATACAATTAAACAAGCAATTGAAAACGAAGATATTTTTAATGAGAGTTTAAACACAATGACTGTAAAGCAGGATAATTATTATTACACATTTAAATTTCCATTCTGTAACGGAGAAGATTATTGGGTGTTACAACATTACAAGATGAAAGATATTAAAGATGTAGCAGTAAATGACAGGTAATAAAAATAAAATAATTAATTATTTATAAAACCTAATGATTTAATATGTAGATTATAGTTGTAACTCATATCATAAATGTAATCTACATACTAATTATATAATATTTTCTATAATATAAGAAATTATAATAATAATGTTTGTATAATATCATAATTAGGTGGAAACATTCAACCTGTTCAATTAAGTTACACACATCAGAACATCAGAGTAAAGATATGAATATTGCAAATGAATTTAAACATTTAATTGAAACAGTATCAGCAAGATTTATTTCTGACCCAAAGAAGAAAATAACTAAACGTAAGATTGAATAAAAGTATCAAGACTAACAGTGAACATTTTAACTTAATTAAAATGTTTTCAAGTTTGATTCAAAAAATTATAATAAAAATAAAAATATTAACTAAAAAGAATTTTGTTTATTATTATATCGTAATACGATATATATTTTATATTAAACATTAAGACGTGTAATATGAATGATTAAATATTTTAAATACATTCATGTGATAAATCTTTTAAAATCATATCTGACATATTTTCGTAATGGAATTGTTGAAGTTCTAGAATAAAATATATATCCTCACATCGTATATTACTTAAATCGAATTCATAATTTTGAACATATGAACTTGTGAATTCTCTTCTTTGACATGCGCTTGGTAAATTTTGAATATCTCGCTTCATCGATGAAATGATAAAATCAAAACATGTTTGGTACATATTTAATTGTTTTTGTTTCGTAAGAATACAGGCATCAATGCAAGGATGTAATTGTTTCATACGTAATAAATTGTAACGAGATAAATTTATACGACTATTATCAACTCGTAATGTAAGAGATTCATTATTTGCATTAATTGAATAAAACATATCTTCGGTTAGTACAGTTCGTTTAGAATTAGTACATAGTTTATTAAGTAACATAATAAAATTAGTTTCAGACATTAAGTAGTTCCATTTTTCTTGATCTAATTTTAAAGTTTGTTTGGTAAATTCACATTCAAGTAAAATAACAATTTTAATTTGATAATCAACTGAAAATCCAATTGATACATTTTTTTTATTATTCAAAAGGTTGAATATTAAAAATTGATTTACATACTACCATAGAAGTCATTATTGTAAAAATATTTATATAAAAGAAAACTGTATGAATAAATAAATTAATTAAAAAAAAAACAAAACAACATTTCACAAACATACGTAATTAATCGTTGACTATATCAAACATACTAAATCATTATCATATATTAATAGAAATCAAGAATAATTACTTTATAAAGTAACATTGAAAATACAATAATTTGTATTCTTTAATTTATTATATAATAAGTATGGAAAAGTTTATCTATTATTATATATTTTATCAGCGATAAAAAAAAATGTAAAAAATAAAATGAACATTTGTCTCATTGATTAAGACGTATAGTAAACTAGTTAAGATATGATGTGAGTTACTTACCTATTGATGTACCTGCAAATTTATTTATTATGTATTCCTACTCTAAATTATTATACCATTTATACCTATTAAATTATATTAGAAATTACACGCCTTAATCAACGAGACACATGTTCACGATAATTTATAGCTATATTATAAGCATTTAAGCATTTTATTATTGAAATGGATTTAAACCAATTAATTACTAACTATTCAAATTGATAAAGTATGATATAAACAATTTCTACCTTTATAACTAGTGAAAGAATAAAACATTATTTTATTTATACTAATTTTATTACACCAATTTATCGGTCAATTATATCATTATGCATAACATGAATTTAAATCCTTATACTTAAAATTATTATTAACATCATTAACAAATTTACTACCTTTACTTAATAATATAAAGGAACATTTTTTTGAATGTTTAGCATGTTCTCTATATGGACAATCACCTCTTATCCAACTTCCCAGAATTATTCCACAAGTCCAACACTGTACACAATTTGTTGTTTTAAAAAAGAATCCTGCATCTGCTAATTGTATTCTGTCTAAAATCGGAGCTGGAAAATCATCTAGTGATCGAAATCGTTTAGAAAATGTTTCATATTCCAGAAATTGTGGTTTTGGAGAAGTTTTGATTTGTTCCAATAATTTGAAATAATCATTTTCATAACTAACTTGACACATTATAAACAATACAATATATTTTGATTTATGAAGAAAAAAAATATTTAACTCGTAAAAAACAACCGATCGATCAAATAGTATACAATAAACTAATACTTTTGTAAAATTATAATGTAAATAAATTAAAACAAATCAGTGTTACAATGTAACAAATTCTAAAATACATAAAATTAAAAGAACCCAAATTTTTTTTTTGTGAAAATTATTTTTATATTTACAAATGTCAACATGTAAATATCGAAAAAATTATATCGTGTCAAATACAGAAAAAAGTATTCCTCAAATAAATATAAGTAAGTCTGATGATATATACACAGATGAACAAAAAAAAAAAAAAAAACGAAGTAAATCTTTAAGCAGTCCAACACTTCAAAACAAAAAATTAAGTATTCACAGTCTAGTGACACATTTAACAGTAGTAAATCTCTTAGATATTTATATTTTCTTAAAATAAAAACACCGATATTTTCGTAAAATTTACTATACGTGAACACGTTCGATAGAAGTAATAATTGTTAGTTTGTAACCAACCTAGAACGCAGATGGCAAAGTTCCAGTGACTCTTTGAGTTCCACGTTAAAACGTGTGCCACTATTATGGTTTGTAACGCATTCTAGCGATTCGCATCCAAGCAATTGGTGGCTATCATGTCGTGGAATAACATATCGGTGTTTTCTTTAGAGAAAAAAGATCTATGAATTTTAAAACTATGAAATGTTCTGTAGACTCTAATGACTTAAAATTTTACTGAATACATATTTATTTTTTAAATCCTAACTTTATAATTAATTTGAAATTAAGATTTATTATTTTTATGTTTACAAATGTTAACATGTAAATATCAAATGTTTTGCAAAAAGTTTTTTTAATTTGTAGATTTTTTATAGGATTTTCACTAAGAATATACTTTTTAAAAAGAAGCCAAATCGACTTTTAAAAAGAAGCCAAATATTATAACTTTATCCAGCAAATTCACGGTTAAACAATTTTTTCAAAAAGAAGCCAAATCAACTTTTAAAAAGAAGCCAATTTTTTAAATTTTATCCACGGAATTCACGGTTAAAAAAAAAAAGTCTAAAAAATGGATTCAGAAGCCTCATTTATATACTACTCCGCAGCTCCAAAATGTGCCCTGTGCGGCACGGTACTGGTAAATAGTACTAATAATTCATTATATTTTAATCTTGTGTAGGGTTAAATAATAATTAATATATGTTTTATGATCTTACCTCTTGTTATTGTTATAATTTTAAATATTTAGTAGAACGTCTTGAACTTTTAAACTAAAAAAGTGAAAAGTACATAATTTTGTATAAGCAAAATAGTTTGTTTGGATCCAAAACAAAATTGTTGATAATACTGATAAGAAATGTTACGTCATCACTATCTGCCCGTATTGATAATATAGAATACATTAATATGAAAATCGATAGTAGTGATAGTACTGATAGTACACATATCAATGTTAAATTGATTCTCTGCCTAAAGACCTAAATAATTTTTTACTTCAAAATATTATTGAGCCATTATAGAGTTATTTTATAAAATATATATTATAATTCCAATAATTCCATTAGATCTATAACATATACACGGGATGGTGTTAGTTGAGGTTTTTTTTTGATATTACGATAATTTCATCAAAAATACGATAATTTTTGAAGCGTTATGCCATAATCGTAAATATATAGTCTGGCAACACTGGGTATATGTAACATAAATGGAAACAACCAATATTATATCAATACAAGCTCATAACTACAATAATATATTCATTTACATTTAGAATAGTTTAAATAGAAGGCATCCAAGTAGTAAATGAAAGCTAAAACTATTATAATATTATAATAAATTATAAGATACAAATCATAAGTGAATGTATTGAATAATTAGCCTAAACAATATGAATACAATACAATCCATGAAAGCTTTATTTAATTTATAAAAATGGTTTTAAAAAATATAAGCTATGTAATATATTTATTGCAGCAATATTACAATATTCGGTAAGTTCTGTCGTGTCTGTAACTTGTATAGTGCATGTTCTAACATGTCTTATATTGTCTTATATTGTCTTTATTATAACAATTCCATTTAAACAAAAATGCTCATTAGCATTTCTCCTTCTGAAGTGAGTATATGTGCATATTTTTATTTTGTTTAACCTTTTAACTTCAAATGAGTAAATGTACATATTTTTATTTTTATTAAACAAATAGTGATTTTCAAATATTATATTTTGAAATTAAATATAGAAATTTATTTAAATTAAATTTATTAATTTAAAAATTCAATTATTCTGTAAAGGTAAGTTTTTAAAACTAATTACTAAATTAATTAATTTAATTAACTTTTTAATAAATCAACATAATTTATTATAATATACAAATTTGTAAAAATTTAAGTCCATTTTTATTATTATTAAAGAACTTATAAAATGGCCCCACGGAAAATAAGTACCATGTGGAATCATTTTCGTGATTTGGAAATTGGTAGAGTTGGCTAGTAAAGGCAGTGTTGGGGAAGTTACTTATTTTGGGTAATTAAATTACATTACTAATGACTAATCAAAATTGTAACTAAATTATCTTTAAGTTACTTTTTTTTTCATTTTGTCAAGTTACATTACTGTAGTGATCTCTCACTGCAAAAGCACTTATAAAAAAAAGAACCGGCGTAGTCACGCTTGGCTGTTAACGCTGGTTGTTCGTAGTGTTGAAGGTGAGCCAAATAATTATAACACTTTATAAATTGAAAATATAGTATATTGAATAAATGTTAAATACTTATATTAAATTTGAGGACAGAGTTTTAAGCTCTGCCCGAGAAATTAGTAGTAAGTTAAAATGTAAGGGGTTTTGGACTTAGAGGCTTGCGGCGATGTTACTTTGATAGGCAACGACGAGTATAAGTCTAAGTTAAACTAAGTCTTTATAAAATCTAATGTTATGGTGGATCTCTACCCGTATATATACTCAAACTGGTGGCCGAGGACAATGGTTTTACAATAGGTGTTGGTAAGACGTGCGCCAACTTATAACAAATGTCATCGGTACGTGCTAATTGGCAAGACGTGCGCCAACTTATAACAAATGTCCTCGGTACGTGTTAATTGTCTTTTGGAACGTGGGAAACAACAAATGTTAATTCTAGGAATGATAGAGTGTTGCCCATATCCTGTATTGGTTCCTAATCGTGACACAAATACAGTAGTACTTATATCGGTTTACTACATTACTTTTGAGTTTTAAAAGTAACTCAATTACAATAGGTTACTTTTTTTTTCATATCACTGGAGCTTAATAACTATTTTGTCTATATGATAATACACAAACTATATAATGACAATCAACAATATAAAATTATTAACAATTAATACTAATTTTGCTGCACATTAAATATTTAATCTTTATTTTTCAAATTTATTTTAAACAACGATGCGTTTTCAAAATTACAGTCACTAATTTTCGATCGCTTTTTAGTGCATATATCTCCTGCTATGCTAAACAAACGTTCAACAGAAGCACTTGAGGATAAAGCAGTATTATACTTCAAAAAAATTAATCTCATTATTGGCATGTTTTTTAAAATAGTTAAATCACCATTAAAAGGAGTAAATAAAAACCGTTCAAGTTCAGCATTAGAATGCTCTATATCTATATCTTCATCAAAAATAATGTTATCATTGACTTCCTCAAGTTGATTTTGCTCTAAACTATTATCATTTACAGGTTTGAAATATTCTATTTCACTTTGAAGGATGTCAGTGCCTTCTTCTTTTTCCATTATTGACATACCTTTGAACTTAAACTTTGGATGAGAAACAGTAGCTAAAATATTAAATTTATCAAGCAACATTAGGTTAAACCTAGAACAGACACCATCTAAACATGCATTTGCAAGACTTTTGCAAATAGTTGCTGTTATAAGCAGTTCTTTAAGTTGTTTTTTAAGCCATTTTATTGTTGGAATGAGATTACCCATAGCCAAAAATTTATCTCCTTGAAGTAAATCTAAAGCCTGGGCCAATGGCTGCATTACCTGAAATAATAAAACAGATTAATTTAAATTTCAATAAAAAAATTGGTAGTAAGTGGTACTTAAGTACCTAACTAATTATTAAAAAGATTTTATATACATCAATTGATTATATTTTATTACTTTAATACATCATAGACGTACAGAGGTACAATGTCCTCTTAACTATTTTTTATACTGAATAAAAAATTACCTTGCAATAATCAATCGTAAAAGCTTGATCTTTTTTATCAAATCTTGGTAAACCTGCTTTATCACAAATGCGCTAGACTTCACTTTCAGATTTTATGAGTTGATCTTTTAGACATTTTACTGCTTGAAACGTAGAATTCCATCGAGTGGCGTTAGGTACAATAATATAAATATTTAATTCATCATGAATGGTATCGGCAATTAAGCTTGTCCTTTCTTGCTTATTCCAAAGTGCACTCATTTTCGCAAATGTTGATCTCAGTTGTTTTTTATATAATGGATCAGATAATGCTTTTTCTGAATCTTTAGTGGCTACTAAATTGAGTGTGTGGCTGGCACAGCGATGATGTGGAGGTAGAGAATATGGAGAATCTGCATCGAATGAAGTTTGTTCATTTAAAATATCACTAATTGCAATTAACTCTACTTCTTGCTCCTCTTCCATCTCCATATTTTCATCTGCATTTTCAGATTCTGAATAAACACTAAAAAAATGTAATATTAATTAGTAGGTAATAAATAATAATGCTTTGTTAGCAGTTACAAGCTGTTATTGTATTTGTAAAAGACATAATCAGTTTATGAATAATAAATGATTATTTCTTACCGAAAAGCTTTGATGAAATTTGAACCATTATCAGTAACTATTTTTATTATTTTGTTAAAAATGCCATATTCATAAATCACATCATGCATTATTTTAGCCAAGACATCAAATGTATGTCTACCTTTGATGCGGCGACAAGCAAGCGCAGCAGATAATCTCTGAAAACTTTCCGGGTCATACCAATGTACTGTTATACCTATATAACTTCTGAAACAGAAATTATAATTTTCCGGTTATACTTACATTACATTTTTAATTTAAACATTTAAATCATTGTTTTAGAAATAATATTAATTTTTACAGTTATTATTTACAAACCTCTTAAAAACTGACCAGCAATCCGCTGTAGCACAGACATATTTAACATCAGTGGATGACAATTGTGCTTTAAGATTAGCTTTCAAATTGTCCGCAGTAGTTGAAATTTTACTCATTAAAGTTTTTCTAGATAGACATTGTGGATTTGGAAAACCTTTCTGAATGATAATTTTGAATTTTTCCTCTTCGACAATATTAAATGCATGGTTACCCATAATAACAAATTCAGTTATCATAGAATTTAAATTTTCTAATAAAATAAAAAAAGATTAATTTCAAAGAAATCATTTATAAATATTAAGTTTCTATAAACCTTGACTAACTGGCTGAGCTCTTGAAATTCATCCGATATTGTTTGTTGCACTTTTGCATTTTGGTCAAAATCAAACTCATTTTTTTTACGTTTATTAGAAGATTTTTCAATTTTTAAATCTGCTTCAATCTCTTACTTTGGAAGCATGTTTTGACTAAAACATATAATATGTTTTTATATTATTTTTATATTATACGTAAATTAGAATGTATTTTTTTTTAAATTTATGTAACAGTTAAAACTTAAACAAAAGGCACAAATCGACAATGTATCCCCAAATTGTAAAGGTTTGTCCAAAATAACGATTTTTTCAGAAGAAAATATCCATTGAAAAAATTACACAATTTTAACTACCAACAGTAATTTTCTAGTTAATTTTGCTGTAAGAAATTTTTATGAGAATTGATAAAAATGTTTACATGAAAATTCTGCATGCACATAAAAATATTAAAATATTAAGATTTTCTCACTATTAATTACTTGCTTAGCATAGTTGATTAAAATTGTATTTAAATAGAAAGTTAGTTGGCAGAAATATTTAAGAGGACGTCTCACCCGCATGTGTTGTCTCCGTCTTACACACGTACTACTTAGCAAATTTTCGTTCACTAGTTTCAATAGTGTGCTGTTAGTTTTGATATTAGAGTGAATTGACCCATTACCAAACTTTTAGGTAAGAACATTATCTGTGTTCTCTCGTTGGTTTTTTACGATATTTTAATTTTTATATGAGTTATGAGCATGTAAAGTATGAATATTTGAAAAAGCTCATATGTTTTTATATCTATTTTCCAACTTGGAACTTCCAAGTTTTATTGTGATCAGATACACCAAAAAAGTTTTAAACAGATATTAAGCAGAAAATTAACGTAAAAACAGCTAATATTTTCGTATACAAATTTATATTAACTTATTAAAGTGTTCTGAGTCACGATTTTTGAATTTTCGTTAGGATAATTAGGTAGGTATATGAGTAGGGTCATATTACATTTTCAGAACTTTTTGTCAAATATTTAAAATTATATTACATAAAAACTTTCAAAAAATTTGGTAAATTAAAAGTTCTATATTTAAGTCAAAAGTGCTATAATTATTCTGAAAATGTTGTCCAATATAAAAAAGTATGTATTTCATATTGGATAAAATGTTCAAGTTTCTAGCTTCAATACTTTTCGATTTATGACTAAATACGTAAATCTATACGAAAAGTGTTTACGGGAAAAAAAATAATAATAAAAAAAGCTGGTAAGTGAGATGATGGTTGTACAAGTTCGTCCTTCGTCCCTTCGGTCCTCGGACAAGATATTGGTGATGAATGTATTAAGTTTTAAAGAAATGATGACTCATTTCTTTAGTATAAAACGATTCTGAGCAAAGCTTCAGTGTAATATAATATATTATTATTTAAATACTGTTTACGTATTTTACGGTTATTTGTATAATTCCGATTTGATTCATAATGTTATATTCAAAACATCTAACAAATACTCAATATTTCTTAAACTTAAAAGAAATCAGACAATATCGTAAAAAATCTTATAATAATTTATTAAAGTGTGTATAAAAAAAAATCCTGAGTCACGATTTTTGAATTTTTGTTAGGATAATTAGGTAGGTAGGTATATGAGTAAGGTCATACTAAATTTTCAGAACTTTTTGTCAAATATTTAAAATTATATTACATAAAAACTTTCAAACAATTTGGTAAATTAAAAGTTCTATATTCAATTCAAAAGTGCTATAATTGTTCTGAAAATGTTGTCCAATATAAAAAATTATATATTTGATATTGGATAACATTTTCAAGTTTCTATCTTCAATACTTTTCGATTTATGATTAAATACCTAAAATCTGAACAGTGAAAATGTCGTTTACGGCGGATTTTTACCGCTTTAACCGTTTTTACTCAGTTTTTCGATCGTTATTCTTGATTACTGAAAAAACCATGGATATTTTGGAAAAATGAACTGTTAAAAGTACCATCTCAGTTCAATTTCGAATCTAAAAAGTTGCTGGACGAAACTTTTGGACAAGGATTTCTATACGAAAAAGTGTTAACGGAAAAAAAAAAAAATATATATAAACATCATTGTAAAACCATAAGATCCTTCGCTTCACTCAAAATCTAAAATAGGAAATATATTTCAACTTAGAATTAACAGTCATATATTAGATTCTGAGTGAAGCGAAGGATCTTATAGTTTTACAATGATGTTTATTTTTTTTAGATTCTGAGTGAAGCGAAGGATCTTATGGTTTTACAATGATGTTTATTTTTTTTTTTATTTATTTATTTTTTTTATTTTTTTTTTCTGTATTTTTTCTGTATAATATTTAATATTATGCCGGGTCCACACAGAGACGACAAAAGTAAAGCAAAACAAAAACTGTGTTTGAAATGTATAAAAGTTTACTTAAAATTGTAATAGGTTTACAATTTTGAATTATCAGTTTTAAAATAACTACCTACTTAATGAGTACCTACTCATTGTCTAAAAGAAATATGTTTCTCATTTTTAATTTAATTTTACAATTTTAATGTAGATAAAAATGACATGAAGAATCATTTAAAGACGTTACAAAATAAAAATAGCAATAAAATTGCATCTAAAAATTGTTTTGGTAAGCTTATCAAGTTAATCAATTTTTATGTAGATACGTTTGATGTAAACCATGCATTTTTTAGGCATTGAGGATGATGACAATGTTGGTGGTAGTGTTGTCGAAACAGATTTTCTTGGTAAATGTGATTCTATTGTAAACAAACTAGAAACTTTTGTTGGTAAGCACACCACATTTATTCATTTTCATATAGGTAGGTACATTTTATGTAAATTATGCATTTTTTAGACAACAGAGATGGCGAAAGTATAGGTAGTAGTGTTGTCAAAACAGACTGTCTTGGTAAATGTGATCCTATTGTAAATGAACTAGAAACATTTGCTGGTAAGCACATCAAACTATACAGTATAATTTAGATCTATTTGATGTGAATTTTAATTTTTTAAGAAATATCAATTTCGATATTTATTTATAGTGATATTAATACAGGTTTACCATATTAATTGTGTTTTTTTTTTTTATTAGGAAGTAACATTGGAAGTATACTAGGTGACATAGAAGATATTGACTTGGATCAATTCGAGGAATCATCTGATGAATTTTATAATAGTCCAGAATATACACCTTTTTCTGAAAATGAAGTTGTGTCTGAAGATAGTGATGCAGATAATGAAAAGCGAAAAATTGTTCCAAGTAATGAACCAGAAACGTTAAGTCTTATTGTTGATACAGCAAAAAAAAAATCCTAAGACGAAAAAATTAATTAAAGATAAAAGAGATTTTTGTTTATTTTGTGAAATTCTGGTGACTAATTTCACTCGCCATTTAGAACGTAATCATGTGTTTGAACCGGAAGTTAAAGAATTTATTACCCTGCCTAACAAAGGTAAAGAACGTTTAAAACTTTTAGAGTTATTAAAAAATAAAGGAAATTTTCAATACAATAAAAACATATTAAAACAAAAAACAGGATCTATTATTGTTGGTAGAAGACCATTACTTAAAGATAAAGTCAAAACCGATGACTTTTTACCTTGTAAATATTGTTTTAAATTTTTGAAAAAAAAAATTTGTATCGTCATATGAGTAAATGTTTGTTTCGAAATAATGATTTGAAAGATGGTTTAAAGAAGCGAGAAATGATTTGACGCAAAGTGCTATATTATTAGAAACAGATGATGATAATAAACAATTGAAAGTTGATGTTTTTACTAATATGAAATGTGATGATATTACTTCTATTTCCCAAAGAGATGACCTCATATGTTCATTAGGTACAAGACTTCTGAAAAACCATAGAGAAAAACATTTAAAAACTTACATATCACAAAGGTTAAGACAACTTGCAAAATTATTAAAAATTTTACAAAGTTTAGAACCAAATATAAAAAATTTAAGACTTTTTAGTTCCAAAATTTTATAAAACTATAGTTTTAGCTGCTAAAAAATTGAGTGGCTATAATGAAGAAAAAAATACATATGATCATCCATCAAATGCTCTAAAAATAGGTAAGTCAATACTGCAATGTGCTGATATCCTTCAAAGTAAATTTATTATTAATGGTTAGCGTGAAGAAAATTTACAAAATTTAAAACATTTCATTACAGTTTTCCAAAAAGAATGGAAATTTTGTATCTCTTCTAATGCATGTCAGGATATTTCAAAAAAAAAATTTAATAAACCCAGCAATTTACCAGATGCCAAAGATATCACACTTCTACATGATTTTTTATCTAATCAACTTACAAATGTTAAGGGTTCAATTGAAAATGGAGAAATAAACCAAGAAATGTACAAAATTTTATGTCAAAACTTATTAACCCAAATTATTCTACTTAATCGCCGTAGATCTGGTGAAGTCCACCGTACCAAAATCCAAGACTACTTACAACGAAACACCAACAATATGCAAGAAGAAATCCAAAAGTCACTTTCAGATGTTGAGTTAAAATTATCAAAAAGTTTTAAGAGATTTGAAATCAGAGGAAAGCGAGGAAGAGCAGTGCCAGTTTTGTTGACGCTAATAATGAAACAATCATTGGATATACTTTTAAAAATACGAAGTTCAGTAAATGTATTTGATCAAAATGAATATTTATTCGCGATTCCCTACACTATTGAAGGTTGTTATCGTGGCTCAGACTGTCTTCGAAAAGCTGCTAAAGAATGTGGATCATTAGTACCAAACCTGCTTACTTGCACAAAATTACGGAAACATATTGCAACGATGTCACAGTTATTAAATTTGACAGTAAATGATAGAGAACAGCTGGCCAATTTTATGGGGCATGACCTTGCTATTCATAATGAATATTATAGGCTGGTGGATGAGACTTTACAAATTAGTAGGGTTAGTAAAATACTTCTTGCCATGGAATCTGGGAATCTTCATGAACTTAAAGGCAAAACACTTGAAGAATTTGATAACTTTTTAAGTCCAGTTGTTGACAATAATTCATCTGATTCCGAAGATGACAATGTTGCAGGTATTATACAAATTTTTATAAAATAACTATTTTTTTATTTTACACAATTTTTTTGTATTTTTCAATAGAAGTGGTCATGGACAATATTTTTGAATCATCAAATAATGATGAGCGTGCATATAATACTAAACAGCCATTAGAATTAAAAAAAAAACAATGAATATTAAAAAAAAACGTGACTATATGAAATGGAGTAATAGTGAGATTGCTGCCATTAGTCATTACACGTTCACTATAGTGCGTTTCACAACAAATGTCCTTCGATAGTTGCGCGCCTAGCGGTGGTTTTTACTGAAACCAGGGGTTCGCAATTCGGGCTGAGAAATAAAGAGCGCGTGTTTTTAAAATATGATACGCAGCAGTTCCACATTTTTGGATCATTGGCATTCATTGTCATAGATATTATATAAATGGATAGGACATCGAGCTTATCAACTGAGAATAAAGTGATACAATTTTTGAGGTTATAAGAGTTCCTTAATCATTGATACGTGTTAACACGATTTAAAAAAAACAAAACAAATTATAAAATCATGAATCAATATATGAAATAACAGTTAAATTATTTTAATTATTATAATTTATCGCATAATAATATTATTTTAATAATCATTATTCATATTTCATAATATTATAATAATGAATTAATAAAAATTCTATTTCTGTGAATATAAAAGTAGTCAGAATAACAAAAGGTAAATATAATAAACATAATAAATATATAGTAAGAAAATAATAGTTATTCATGTCTAAAATGTATTAGCTTAGTTAATTTTGCACGCAATTTTAACTGGTCATTTGCTTTTCGTATTTCATGAAATAATATTATTGTTATTTCAAATTGTTATCATAAATAATTTGGCGGGGCACAAAAGATTAGGCCAGCCGACAATTAGAATCTTTTGTAACCTAACCTCAAAAAGCACTTTTATAGTCTATCTCTCTCGCAGATATTGAATTTTCTCTCTTCCCCAAAAAAGACCGCAACCTCTTACGGAGCCAATATAGGCGTGTCCTATCCATTCTTATAATATCTATGTTCATTGTATTATAAGGAATTCGTAATTAGCTGTTAGTTTAGGAAACCATAACGAAAAATCGCCACCAGGAGCGCAACTATCGAGGGACATTTGTAGTGAAACGCACTATAGGCAAATTTATCGCATTGCAGAAAATTCCACAACAACACGACTGTCTATTGGCAATAAAAAATGAGCCAGTTTTAAATAAAAGAACTTGGAAAAACATAAAAATTTCAAGTAGCCAATTTAATTAAAAAGTCAATGAAGTAAACATTTTTTTTTAAATAAAATATTTCCTTTAAATTTATATTTTGAAAGATCTTATATTTCTTATTTATGCAAGTGTTTTTCAATTTTTATGTATATTACAAGTTGAGGTAATTTATAAAATATCTATTTTAAAATCACATTTTAATTATTCTAAAATAAAATTATGAATTAAGAAGCATCATTGGTGTTTTCCTTAATACAATCTTCATACAATATTTCAGTGTTTTATTATATTATAAATAGATTTTGGAAATATACTTATGTGTGTCTTATGTCATGTTAGTAACCTTACAAATTTATGTAGGTACCAATGCAATAAAATTTAAAATTATATGAATGCTTTATATCCTCCAATAATGGAAGCCTTAATGTATAGAAAGTATGTATAATAGATATTCGATTCAACAAGGAACATTTGACATATGAATACTACACTATAGATGTCGCAAGTATAGTGTATATTATATTATTGGACTATTGTATCTTTACATTCTAATATAAATGAGGTATTATTAGTATTGAATGTTAAATAATATTCACACTTTTAGTCTAACAGATAATTGGAAGACTCTTGGCAATGTTTATTTTGAAGTACAAAACTTGAGTGCAAAAAATTAATTTAATCCTTGAGTTGAGTCATCTGATACTTATGGCTTACTAACTCATACTTGTGACCACCTGTGGTAAATAATTAATAAATAAATAAGTAATATATAATACAAATTAAAGATAGTATAGTATAAGTGTGGTTGTGCTAGTACCATTGTATTACATAACTACTCATGATGTATCCTCTGGGATCCAAAATATGCTTTCAGAGTATTATGAACGATTTATTGATATCGAATGTTACAAGAGTGATTTCAAATACTCATATCCTATTAATATTGACAATTTTACACACGAATAAGCATAACTTGGCTTATGAACTCCATCCTATATTTTTTAAATATAACTGATAACAGGGTTTTAACATAGTGTTTATATGGGATGTCACAGGAGGCTGTTCGAATTAAATAAATACTCAGTTTCTTTTTTGTGTTAGTGATTTTTGCACACATCACATAAAACTGGCCTTACGCATTCCATAAGTACTATTTTTAAAATAATATAACTGCAGATAATTGTTGACTGTGGTATTAGCATTGTATTTATATCGAATGTCTGGAGGTTTTTTTTTTTAAATTGTACTCACTTTATGTGTAACTGGTACACTGGAACACGCTTTCTTTGTATCCTCCGGAGTTCACAAAACATTGGAAGTTATAAGAACAGTATAAATACCTATTAATTTTTTTTTTTTGATTCGCCCATGCAAGTATAGATTCCGAATATAAGTTTTAAAGTTATTATTTAGGGTGGATATCACAAATACCTTTAAATCCCTATGGAGTCTATAACATACGCCATACCGGTATGTATGTGTGTGTGTGTATTTACGAATTTTATGTGTTTATAAATATATATGTATAATATATATTTTGTATAATTATATATATTGTATATATATAAATACATTTATGTTATTTCAGTCGGTGTATTAGCACATTCTCAGTACCGTTTAGGGTCGGAAACACCGTGCATGAACCGTAATATAATTCTAGTTTAAAAACGTTTTCGAAACATTTTCACTGAACCGATCAGTGTCAGAAACTCCGACCATGAACCATAACATAATTTTTAGTAAAAAACTGTGCCGAAACATTTTGACTGAACGTCAATGGTTCAATTATGCAGTTCGCAAACCGTGTATGACCCGTTTAAAATTTACGGAGAATGGAAGCCGACGTTGAACGTTGAAAATGCTACTCGGGTCTATTTAATTTGTATATGAACTTCATTTTTAAACAACTAAATACACTTGGCCATGAGTGCTTAGTGTACGCCGATGACCTAGTCATATTCTCCAACAATTCAAATCTTGATCTCGCTATAGACTCATTAAACAACTCGCTCGATCTCTTACAAAATCACCTATTTTCTTCTTTTTTCTCTATAGCTCCTGAAAAGTGTAAGGCCATGATCTTCACCAGAAGACGTTACATTATCTCTTCAGAAATCACGATGAATGATTTTCCAATCCCAATTGTCTACAACATAAAGTATTTAGGACTAACACTATACAGTATGAATAATAACTAAAAATAACACAACCGTATGAAACAATCAATTTGTCAAATCAATCAGTTGAGGAATAATTATGATGAAATAATCCCGAGTAACAATAATTTCTGGGTTCAGTGTCGGTTTATTTGTACTGTGAATATAACACAGTGCTGACACTGTTCTAGCGTGCTGGAAAAATTAGACATGGTGCACGTTTTGTGTTTAGGTGACAGTTATTACTGTAAAAAAAAAAAACCGTTTTTACTAGGTGCAGCGGTGCAAGCAATATGCTGTGCACTAAATGTAGAACCATGCAAAATTTGTCGGTGTAGCTATCGTGTTCTGGTATTATTCTTAACCAATCGTATTTTGTATACATGCTTACATGGTGCTGCTGTTCACAAAAAAACTGCACATCTATAGTGTGACGGTGAATAAATATACCGTCAGGGGGTGGTAACTCTCATAGACAAGTTCAGTCGTTGAAGCTTACGACACCAGCCACCGGTTGCGCTACTGTAGCCCAATCTATGGGCCCGAGTGCCCGACTGATACCGATTACCGAACTCATACCATGCGATACCATGCGTAGTATACTTATCAGTTATCCATGTAGGGGAGACTGGGTACGATTGTAACGCGGGACAATTGTAACACTAGCTATAACTTGTTCCACAACCAATACAAAAACGTCAAATAAATACGTCAAATGTCCCACTGCATGATAATCGATGTTTCCTAATCAATTAGTTTATATCATTATTATCATGGAAAATAAAAATAAAAATGTGTTTTTGATAACTGATAGTAAATAATATTATTAGTTAATTTTTATTTTTTTGTGATAGTTAAATTATATTTTTCGTAACGTTCTTTACGTTAACTTAGTCAGAAACTTGTGTAGTTTCACTGGATATTATTCAAAATACAAAGATCAGTAAGTACTTTTCATAATATTTAAATTACTAAAAAAATATTGAATGGGTACAAATGTAACAGTTCATTGAGGGACAATTGTAACATTAATCGCTGTTCAATATTTCATTAGGTTTCTAATCAGACATTAATTTATATTGTTTTATTATAGTTATGCCACGGGTAAGAAAGAGAACTTCCAATCGTGGAACTGACATTGAAGTCATGAAACAAGCTGCAGAGATTTGTATTAATGAGAGTAAGTCAATTCGATCAGTAGCTAAGGATTTTGATATTTGTCATGTCAGTTTAACTAGATACATCACCAAATTAAAAGCCATGAAGTTGGGTGGTTCTCCTCCTAAATGTGGTTACCGACCTCATACTAGAATTTTTGATAGTTGCCAAGAAACTATGCTAAGTAATTATTTGAAAAATTGTGCAGATATGTATTTTGGTTTAAGTTCTAAAGATGTAAGGCAACTGGCTTATGAATTTGCTATTAAGTTGAACATAAAAGTACCAACTTACTGGATTGAAAATAGATCAGCTGGTGTTGACTGGTTTAAGAATTTTTTGAAACGCAATCCAACTTTGTCGATTCGTCAACCAGAGTCAACAAGTTTGTCAAGAGCAATTAATTTCAATCCAGTAAATGTGAATATGTTTATGGACAAATACGATTCTCAACTTAATAAATATAAATTTGAAGCTCATCAAATATTTAATTTGGACGAAACTGGTATTACAACTGTACAAAACCCAGGTAAAGTAGTTGCTCAAAAGGGGAAAAAACAGATTGGTGCTATCACTTCGGCTGAACGTGGGACACTGGTAACTATGTGTTTGGCAGTGAATGCAGTAGGTAATGCTATTCCTCCAATGTTTATATTCCCCAGAGTCAATTACAAAGACCATTTTATCAGAGGAGGTCCACCAGGCTGTGTAGGCACATCCAATAAGTCGGGATGGATGCAAGGAGAACAATTTCTACAGTTTATGCAACATTTTAAAAATCATGTACGACCAACTCTGGAAAAAAAGGTCTTAATTTTATTGGATAATCACGAGTCCCATCTATATCTACCAGTTATCGATTACTGTAGAGAAAATGGTATAGTATTATTGTCTTTTCCTCCTCACTGCTCGCATAAGCTTCAGCCCCTCGATAGATCTGTGTTTGGTCCATTTAAAAAGTTGATAAATCAAGAAATGGATTCATGGATGAAAAGTAATCCAGGAAAACGTGTTTCAATATATGATTTGCCATCTGTCATCAATAACGCACTCTTAAATGCTGCTACTCCTAAGAACATAATTAATGGTTTTACAGTATCTGGATTGTGGCCATTCAATAGGAATGCATTTACAGTTGATGAATATGCTCCAGCAGTAGTTACAGATATGTACTTAAATTTTGAAGATACAACTAATAATAATGCAACACCTATTTCTCAGACAAATACAAAAACAGCTGTGGCAGAAAAACCAGAAGAACAAGCAAGTGTTGAGATATCCCCAGAAACTGTTAGACCTTATCCAAAAGCAAAAATTAATTAAAAAATGGCCAAAAAAGGTGGAAGAAGGAAAGGTAAAGCAACAGTTTTAACTGATACACCTGAAAAAGATGAAATTGCACTAAGAGCTGCTGAAAAAGACAAAAAAATCAAACGCAAACTATTTTCTACAGATGTGAAGAAACAAAAAAATAAAGTAACAGTAAAACAAAAAAACAAAAAAACAATAGTAAATGAAAGTGAAGAGGAAGATGATGCATCTTGTATGATTTGTTTAGAGCTGTACTCAAAAAGTAAAAGAGGGGAAAAATGGATTCAGTGTTGTAAGTGCAAATTCTGGTTCCATGAAGCATGTACCAAAGCTGATTTTATTGCATATTTTATATGTGATAATTGTGAGGCTGACAATGAATGAAAATCTGTAGCATAATGGACTTAATGTGATGATCAGTAACTATTTGTGATAATATATTTTAAGCATGAAACTATTAAGCTAAGAATTATTTTTAAAAAATTAAGTCAAGTAGTTCCTGTACTTTTATCTGTAAGTTGTTTTTATTTTAACAAAGTTTACCTAATTTATTTTGTTTTTACTATTGTTATAAAAAAGTTACTATGTTGGTTTATTTTATTAATGTTATAATATTATTAAATTAGTATTTTAATAATTTTAAATAGGTAGTTAAAAACGCCTAGTTTTGACAGTTAATGTTTTTTTTTTACAAGGTTGTATTATTTTTAATTTCAATATGTTGTTTAATTCACAGATCTTTTATTTAATTTATTATGAAATGGTTAAAAAGATTAAATTATACCATATAAAATCATAAAATGAAATGTGTTACTTTTGTACCTGGCCCTGTTACAATTGTCCCTGTTAGGGGTACAATTGTAACATTTTTTTTTTTTTTTTTTTATCTTCATTAATTTAGAAAATTGTGAAAATTAAGGTTCAATACTCACTTATTTATAAAAGTATTAAGTTATTTCAATGATTAAAAGTGTAACTAAAGAAAAATAGCTTAAATCTTGGAAGAAATAAATGATTTTGTGAAAAATGTTACAATCGTACCCAGTCTCCCTACGTCATACTATCAAAACATTCAAAATCATTATAAACCGTTTACTTCGTGACATGAACATATGCATATCGTAATTTCAGTATTTCACTGTTATTCGACATTTTTATTTTAAAAACTGCTTGAATATGCCTAGAAGTGCGTACAAGTGTTGTGTGAAGAGTTGCAGCAGTAGAGGTTAGTATAATAAGTATTAACGGGCAGAGGCGCCGAGCTCTAAAAAAAGTACTATTGTCAAATTTATTTTCAGAAGGTACAAATTTTTGTCCAGCAGAATATATTTTGTGATGTTAGCTTTAATATTAGAGTAAATGTACCTATTAGTGTGTATTAGACATTGTACATAGCAAACCGTAATTACTAATTACTAAATGACTAAGATATGACTGGATAGGTTTTATTTATAAGTTATAACAGTAAAACAGAAGTCCCTATTTTTCTTACCATTATATCCACCCACCCACTTATTTACCTATGACATTTGTCATAGGCAAAACCAACTTTCGGCGCCTCTAACGGGTACTAACTGGGAATTGGCTTGATATTCGGTATTAATATTGTTTTAAAGTAAATATTGTAAGTGTTGATATTAAATTTAATATTTTGTACAGGAAAGATATCTCACCGATTTCCTAACCCTAAAACAAACATGACCAATTTCAAGTTGTGGTTAAGTATACTTAACAATAGTGACTTTAACAATATGGATCCATTTGCTGTGTATGAGAAGAAACGAGTTTGTGCCGACCATTTTGACGACGATGATAACAGTCCAGGAACTAAGAAATTGAAGTTTAATGTTGTTCCACACTTGAATGGTAAACATATTGAATCATACTTAAAAATATTGAAAATTTTTTTTGATTTTAAACAATTACTCATTGATCATTTTTTAAATGTTACTGTTTTATTATTTATAGTTCCTAGTACATCATCCACAGTCATAAATGCATGTGATTTAGGCTCAACTTGTAGTCAACAAAAGATGTGTGAATCCTCAGGTACATTGTCTTGTATTAAATAATTTAATTTCTTACAAACATAACTTTTCTGCTATTTACAAAAAATATTATTGGTTTGCTAATAATATTTTTTATTTGTAATAGATCAAAATTCTACTCAAAGTATTCTTTTGAGCACTCCAGTTTCTTCTCGTCCACGAGATGTTAGTTAAAATGTTTGTCTACCATCACACAGTCCATTACATTATAACAGTGAACTTGTTGAATTTGAATCTTCAGGTATGTGTTTAAAAATATTGTTATATTTTACTGTTCAATATATTAAATTTCAATTTTGTCAATAGAAGAATCTGAGTTGGAGGGGATTTCCAAACTTGACGATGATTCGCTTCTTCAAGGTATTTATAATAAACTAGTGTATTATTTGTGCTTTAACTTTTTGCTTAATTGTAGTATTGCTTTGTTTTTAAGCGAATGAAGTAGTTGTTGAAGCTATTAAAAAGCCAATTAGAAGGTGCTTGAAAAAACCTGGTAATAAGGCATTTTTATCATTATTGCATGTAGATTTAAAAATCTTATTTTTAATAAATTTGATTTTTTTAGTTACAGCTAAATAATAGTATGTAAATAAAAAACTTGAAAATTGATCTTAAAATTTGTTTTAGGTGTATTGAGTAATATTGGTGTAAGAAAATCAAGCCGATTAACACCTAAATGCAGGTCACTATACAGAGACGGCGTGTTATTGAGTAAACGTCTGCGGTGGGAACAGAAGAAATCTTCAAGCTTCAAAAATCGTTTGGCAGCAGCTGAGAAATTTTCTGAAGGAGTTTTGAATTCAAAATCTATGAAGCGTATGACTAATGCAGCAGCCATTTTCACAAACTTACAGCTACGTACAACCAATCAGAAAGCACGAGGTAGAAGATTTAGTTTAGAAGAAAAACTACTGAGCTTAACATTATACAAACAGAGTGCAAAATCTTACCGTACTTTGGCTAAATTATTGGTAGAAAGACCTTGACAGATTTACTATCCAAAATTCCAGTGAATCCAGGAATTGATCGGACGTTGTTGAAAGTTTTGAAGATCAATGTCGCTAAGCTTAAAGAAAGACAAAAATTGTGTGCAATTTTATTTGACGAAATTAGTCTGGAGCCAAATTTAACTTATGATCATAATATTGGCATGATATCTGGTTTTGAAGACAACGGTATAGGAAGGACCCAAAACTTTGCAGACCACAGCTTGGTTTTTATGATTCGTGGTGTGGTTAAAAAGTATAAGCAACCCATCTCTTATTCTTTTTGCAAGGGTACCACTAGTAGCCATGATTTGTCAAATCAAATAAAACATGTCATTCAAGCTGTACATGAAACTGGGCTACGTGTTGTTGCATCTGTTTGTGACCAAGGAGCTACAAATAAAGCTGCAATTAATATTTTAGAAAGTGACACTAAAGCTAAGACACTAAGGCAAAACATTGAATATCAGAAAGAGTTTTACAATGTGCAATCTGGAGCAGATGTATTGAAAATTATACATATATATGATCCCCCTCATTTGCTGAAAGGAGTTCGTAACAACCTCCTCAACAAAAATGTTTTATTTACCATCGATGGAAAACAAATGGAGGCCTGCTGGAGTTACATTGTTGAATTGTATCAAATGGACTGTAATATTGGAGATGTGAGAATGCTACCTAGGCTGACAGCTGAACATGTAATTCCAGCAAAAATTAAAAAAATGAAAGTCAAATGTGCTTCGCAAGTTTTATCCGAACGTGTTGCATCTATAATGTCTTTTTTAGCTTGTAAGTAAAATATCAAGGATGGAACCGTCATTAAGAATTAAGCATTTTTTAAATTAATAATTAAGTTAAAAAATAAATACTTTTTTTAATTTAATTATAGTTTCTGTAACAATATTGACTTAATTAATAATTAATAGTAACTAATTCAGTAGCATGTGAAGAAATGTCTAAGCTATTTGAATATAGTTATCAATATTGTTGTACTTATCACTGAATAATGTTAATTATACATAACTCATAACATAACTTAACATTACTCGGTAACTAATTTATTCATTATGTTTCAGCCAAAAAGATTATGAATGAAAAAGCTAAAGAAACTGGTAAATTTTGCCTATTTTTTGATAAATTATTCGACTCGGTCAATGGCTCTTATGATAAAGTTGTAGACGGAAAAATTTATCGTACAGGCCTTAAAAGATATTCTCCACACCATCAGCTATGGACAGAGTCTCTTAAGATTTTGCAGTCTATGTGTTTTATAAATCCTGTAACTAAACAAAAGACAAGTCCTCAACCTCCAACAATAAAAAATTGGATCAAAACAATTGAAGGTAAATTTTAACTGTTCAATTCATTTAACAAAATATGTTATTAAATAAATACCTAACATTTTTAGGATTTCAAGAGATATTTAAATTGTTGAACAAGTTGGGTATCAAATCAATCTTGCTTCGAAACTTTAATCAAGATTCGTTGGAAAATTTTTTCGGAACATTGCGTGCTCTGGGCTACCGTAACATCAATCCAACATGTCACTTATTCACTGCCTCATACAAAACTCTACTTCTGAACAACTTGATGTCGTCACATTCCCCTGGAAGTAATTGTGAAGAGGACTTTGGAGATGGTTGTTTAACATCATATCAGTCACTATTTCAAACGTTTGAAGATAGCACGTCAGATCAATGCGATGAACCTGAACCAAGAGTTGCAGATGGTAGCCTAAAAGCAATGACAAGTTTGAGTTCAGATGTTTTAAAAGATTTGAAATGCCAGACTCAAAGCTACATAGCTGGGTTTATAATTAAAAAATTAAATGCTATTTTGTTTAAAAATTGTTCAACATGTTTACATGGAGTGTGTTCTTCATCAATACATAAAGGACATGAATTAACTGTTGCCAGAGATTATAACCCTCATGGTAAATTACTGTTAAAGTACCCTAACCAAATGTTTTGTTCTTTGGTTAAAAATTCAATAGATTTAATTGCTCATTTTTTGCCATCAATCTGTCATCAGAAGACATTAAAATATAAATTAATGAATCTATTGGAAGAAAACATTAATGTCAATGTGATTAATTGCCCAGAACATGGTCATTTGTTTTCAAAACAATTTTTTGATTTTGTGATTAAATTGATGGTTCATAACTGGTGCACTCAAATCAATCAAATTTTGTCAGGAAAACTTGGGTTAACTGAAAATGAAAGCGACCACATTAAAATTAGTGCCTTTCGACGATTCCAAACTTTTTGTAAAAAGTCTAAGTACAAATAATAATTAGTCCTCTGAATTTGATTATGTTATTTTTTTGTAAATATTAACATTGTACATATTATAATATTTTGTTTGTTTTACATGACTGTATTTTTTAGTTAATGTGATTTAATTAATTTATTGTTATATGATTTACCTAATACAAGTATATACTATTGTTCTATATTTTATGCTGTTGAATATTGTTAATAAATGTTTTATATTACAAAAATCTGTATTTATTTTAATTTCGGTTGTTTTCTAAATACCTAATAATTAATAATAATAAATTAATAAAGGAAAAAAGAATTTCAATTTATAAATTCAAAAAATAGCGGGAATATATTCTGGCCGCCGCCGCCGCCGTAGTGCTAACACCAAACACCGGGAGCGCTGTTTGCAATGCTCCAAAAATTAACACGGCAGTTGCCTATCTATTAGTATACTTGTCTATGTATACCGTGTTGTCACCATACATTTGGTGCATATTAGGTGCTATGGTGATTATAAAAGACCGTGTTATTAGATTGTATTTATAATCCGTATACACCGTGTTGTAAAAGTATAATAGTGTGTGTATTTGCTGTGTTAAGAACTACCACAATTTACTATATTTTATAAATAGGTATGAATATTTTTCTTTATGCATAGCAATATATTATAATATTATTAATTAGATTGAAATGTCCAATGACTATATAGTATAAACTTAACATTTATTTACATCATATTATTATAAAATATAATATATTTTAAAACGTTTTAATAATAAATATAATAAGTTAGCTGTTAGACCAATAATTAATATTTAATAGCGTCAAAAACGACGTCTTATCACGGTTGTTATCAAATTTACAGTACGTGATCATACCACAGAATAATTAGAGTATCTTCTAAAAATGTACGTTGGATTCGATTGAAATCTAGTTGGTAACGCTGTATTTTGGAACAAGATCCAACAATAAAACATTTTCTAATCGTTGAGTTTTGGAACGCAAATTATCATTTCGATTAAACAACGCTGAGTTTTGGAAGGACGTATTACTAATAACTATGATGATTGTTACTTGTTAGGTTATAAACAATTGCATACAATTGCATATACATGATATCAATATCATCGCATGGTTCATGCACGTGTTACTTGTAAGTTGTGACTTGTGAGTGAAAAACGAACATTATATTATATAATATACCCTTGAAACCCTTCAACGACCGTTTGAAACGAATAATACAAAGTACGAACTTCAGTCTTCAATTCTTACCTTTTGGCTTTTCCAAATAAACATTAATAAACATGTAAGTACATATTTTATATCATAGAATACCTAGTTTTACTTAAGTATATATTATATTATATAGGTAAATCTATATACAATAACCTATTATATAATTTATATTATAATATTATTGTCAGTATTCAAAAGATGTATATATATAATGACAAATGTGGTTTATAAAAATAATTTTGGTACCTATATTGTTTAATAATTTAAATTTATAATTATACGATTCAGTTATTAAATTGATTTATATAGTATTATACTAAACGAAAATTAAAAGTCAGATTATTTACTCATAATTAGTTTAACTAACATAAGTATAATAAAATTATAAACGTATTATATTAATAATGAGTTAGGTAGTTATTTCTTATAGTTTATTATTATATTATTCTATAGTTTCAAATTTTTATCTTCGAAGTATTGCAGTAAACCCAGATATGTAAAATTTCATGTTTCAATGGCCTGTTGAAAATTTCATTAGGCACTTTTATACATTTAATTTGTTTTGTATATATGATTCAATCATTTTTTTACACACCTGAACTATATTATATACAATTATTTAAAATTGATTTATATAATGAAAATAGTTGCTGGCTATCTAAATTGTATTTAAATGGTACCTATAATCAATAATCATAGAAAAATAATAACTATATATCAAAGCAGTGTTTAATTCTTTATTTTGTTGGTAATTTATTGATTTTTCAGTAGAACCTAATATAAATTTGTATGACTGTACCTATTTAACTTAGACAAAAAATAATAGGTAACAAATCTAAAGAAATTTATAAATAATCCCCTTAAATAATAATTATTTAATTAGTAAAAGTATTTAAAAAAGCTATTAAAAATATGATCAATGTTTATTGTTAACTCTAGGTATATAATATCAAATACACAGTTTTGATATTTAATTATTTATAGTGATTGTAATGATTATTAATACCATATAGCCAGATAAAATATCAACTTTTTTAAGAGATATATAAACAAATGTACTTATGTGTAATGTGTAAATTTATGATTTAAATACTTTTTTACTTTCAAAATATCAAACACTAGAAATGTCAATTTCACAAAATGTTGGTCCCGACATTAGTAATTTTAATTTTAATAGTTCTCAATTGAACAGCCTTATATAATACTAAAAAAGTATAAGTTGCCATTATAAACATACCATGTTAAACTAACAAATAATAGGTCAACAAAAATAAATAAACAACTAAAAATGTATCAAAAATATTATTTAAATATATATTATATATATATATATATATATATATACCTATATATATATATATATATATATATATATATATATATATATTATATATATATATATATATATATATATACCTATATATATAACCAAATAATATATTAACTATTTTAATAATACTAATATTACAATCATAGATTTTTTAACCATCCTCATTATTTACTGTTGTATGCGTATGATACTAATCAATTAACATAGGTATATTCTTTGAAATGTAATTTTTGATATTGAAAAGTTTCCCTTAAAAACTTTTGAATCTTTTCTACCTTACATCTCCGTAGTAAACCTTACCTATAGGTAATACACATTGTTGATATTCTATTTAAAGAAATAATACAAACAGGACTTATGTATCATTCGTTTTTTAAATAGTAATTAAAATTCATCGTAAATATAAAATGTCAAACCTGAAGAAATCATGCAAGTCCGGCCGTTATCGACTGCGTAAACAAGCAGCAACTCAAGCTGCTGCTTTGTTAAGATCATCAAGTGAAGATGAAGATTTGACTAATCAGACTCCATTAATATCAGTATGCCAACACGTTAATAGTTCCTCACCGGACACAGAAATCCTACTTCTTTCTGATGTTGTTGGAACAAACAATATTAATGTAGATTATACACAGGAAACTGATTATAGTAGTGAATCATCAAATTCATCTTATAATCCTGAAGATACTCCGAGTCTAAAATTAGTATTAGCACAGTGGCCTCTACGATGTAATGTACCACACACTACTTTAAATGATTTATTACTAAGTATTTCTATTTTTTCTGAATTTCAAGGATTACCAAAAACTGCAAGGACATTATTAAATACTCCCACTATGGTTTCCATAAAACAAATTAAAGGGGGTATTTACCATCATTTTAGTATTAAAAATGAACTGGAAGATTTAATTAGGAGCAATGAAAATCTGCCTTCTCTATTACATTTGACGGTTGGAATTGATGGATTGCCTATTACAAATAACCCTGTTAGTAAATTATGGCCAATTTTAGGTTATTTTAGTAATATTAGCTATAAGCGACCACAAGTGTTCATTATTGGTGCTGATTGTGGAAAGACTAAGCCTTTAGATTCAAATGAATTTCTAACTGATTTTTATTTATTTATTTATTTATTTCATTTCAACGGATCAGATGATCCAATTACAATAATTTTTTAATAATAAAGTTCATAATTGAACAATGAATACAATAATAACACAGAATAATAATACAATAATTATAAAATAATAGGTAAAACAGTACTAAATGTTTAAATACTAAAAATGTTGTTTACATAATTATTAAATAATTCAATGGAATTAAAATTAAATAAATCAATTTTTAAATCATTTGCTATTGACATTATCCTATTCATAGGAGAAGCAGAAATATAATTTGTCCTATGTGTAAAAATATAAAACATAGTGGTTGACCTAGTTCTACACTGAGGCACATACAAATTAAGAAAACCTAAAATTTCAGGGCAATTGATGTAACCATTGATGAGCTTAAATAAAAATTTCATATCATATATTTTTCTTCGTTCAGATAAACTACCAATATCAAAATAATGTAATAGAGGTTCATAAGAAGAATGAGGTATACGAGTTATATTACATTTGAAAGCCATAAATCGAAGGAAACGGTTTTGAATATTATATTCTAAACATTGAATTTGATAATTTAAGTAAGGCGACCAAACAACAGTGTTATATTCTAATTTCGATCGGACTAAACTAGTGTAAAGTGTTTTAAGAACAACAGGATTGGTGAAATCCTTACAATTCCTCATAATAAACCCCAAAATCATAGAGGCTTTTCTAACCGTATGTAATAAGTGTTCATTGTATGTGAGAGCAGAATCAAATATCACACCTAAGTCGCTAATATCATAAACACGTGACAAAGGAGACTGGCTAATATTATAAGATGCTATAAGGGGATCCCGAGATTTAGTAAATGATATAATTTTACATTTATCAATATTTAAAGGAAGTTTATTAATAGTACACCAATACAACAATAAATCCAAATCATTTTGTAATAAAATTGCATCATTGTGAGAATTTATTTGTCGAAATACTTTCAAGTCATCGGCAAAAAGAAGTTTTCTTGAATTTAAAAACTTTAAATCATTAATAAATAATAGGAATAATAAAGGAGCTAAATGAGAGCCCTGAGGTACACCGGATGTTAAAACGAAAGGATTAGATTTGTAATTTTTATATTTAATAATTTTTTTCCTGTTTGATATATAAGACGAAATCCAAGAAAGAAATGGGTCCTGAATACCCATGTTATGAAGTTTAGATATTAGTATAGAATGGTTTACCTTATCAAACGCTTTAGAAAAGTCTGTATAAATTACGTCGACTTGGGATCTAGAAGCAAAGGCGTCTAATATGAAGTTTTGGAAGATTAAATGATTTGTTGTTGTTGATTTACCACTTATAAAACCATGTTGGTCTTCACATATTAATTGAGATAGCAAAGGAGTAATTTTTTTTGATATAATTGATTCAAAAATTTTTGGAATTATTGAAATTAAACTGATTGGACGATAATTAGTTATACTTGATATATCACCACCCTTAGATATTGGTGTAATACAACTTGTTTTCCAAACAGTTGGAAAAATACCAGTAGATAAAGATAGGTTATATAAATATAATAATGGAATAGTTAATACGAATTTACAGTTTGAAAAGAAAATATTGGGAATCATATCAGGGCCAGGATTAGATTTATAAGTAATTGTATCAAGTTCATTTAAAACATCAGTAATATTTAAGACTACAGAAAATAAGTTTAAATCAGTGGTTAAAGCCGAGGAAAATGTAGAAAAATCTGTAATAGTTGTGGATGTATCTGAACTGACGTAGACATTAGCAAAATAACGTGCAAAACTACGAACTATTTCCTGATTGATTTTCATAAGTCATAGAAGTAGGTAGGGAATTGTGTGAGCGTTTATTACTTAAAAATTTCCAAAACTTTTTTGGATTTAACAATAAAGAGTTTTGTGTGACTGTTATATAAGTACTATAATCTGCCTTGGACTGAAATTTACATCGGGCTCGAAGATTAGAAAAAATATTATAATTAATTTGAGTAGGTGATTGTTTATATAGTTTATGAGCAATTTTTTTTTTTTTAAATTAAGTCCCTCAATATAGAGCTAAACCAAACTGGGTATTTACTTATATATACTTGTTTTTTTGTACAATTTTTATCAATAATTTCAAAAATAATACTATAGAAACTAGAGACAGCACTGTTTATACATCGGTCTTTGAAAACTGTTTGCCAATCAATGGAAGCTATTTGTGATTTAATAACATTAAAATTACACAGAGAAAAATCATATATAGATTCATTAAATTGTAGAGGAATACAGTTTTCACTAATAGGGAAAGTAATAAGTAGAGCTGGGTGGTACATATACTCGATTGGTAATAAAGTATCCGTCTCACACGAAACTGAAATACCGGTTGAGTTTGATAAAATTAAATCAAGTATAGAATTCTTACGATTTTTTATTGTATTGAATTGTTGAAGATTGAGATATGAAAAATTTGCTAGTACATTTGTTTCTAAATTTGTATACTTAAGTGAGTAAGGGACAATATTGTTCTTAACAACCGACCATTGTACACCAGGAAGATTATAATCTCCTTATAGAATAATTTTAGAATTACAATATAAACATAATAAATTATTGACAATATCTGTATGTGAATTATAAACATTAATATCTGACTGAGGTGGTATATATACAGCGCCAATTAATAATATAAATGAGCCTATTGATAATTTTACATATAAATTATAATTGTTCAATTTTGTTATCATGAAGTAGGATGCGGTATGAATGCAAATGACTTTTGATCGCAATTAGAACCCCACCTCCTCTGATTGAAACATTTACATTATTGCAGATGAGACTTCCTCTATCACAGCGATAAACTGAATAGTTAGGTAATAGACCGAGTTCGTTATCATTAATTTCATTGTGTAGCCAGGTTTCCGTTAAGATAATAACATCATAATCATATAGTTGAACATTACGAGTAAAAACAGCCAGTTTGGTGTTAATACCGCGAATATTTTGGTAATAGAACGTTAACTTATTGGCATTTGTACGTGGTTCCTGCCGTTTTTTGACACGGTAGGAATATTATTAACATATTTAATGAATAGATCAGTTTCGCCAGCGGATTTCCTAGTATTCAATTCATCCAATATTGATTTGAAATAGTTACGTTGAAGTAATGTGCGATCAGTGGAAAATTTTATAAGTTTTATATATTACTTTGTTAATGAAGTAAAATATCTCTCTAAAAATGGATTTATGTTCAATGGAAAGTGTGTTAAAATTATTCTGAAAGGACTAATCTGCGATGCACCCGGGAAATCCTTGGTTCTTAACATTAGAGGCCACAATGGCAAACATTCATGTCTTAGATATTTAAATGTAGGTAAATGGATAAATAACAGAGTTTTTTTTCCTGAATTAGAATCTACTTTAAGAACTCATACCGACTTTATTACTTATTCAGACATACGTTTTCATACCGGTGTAACAATAATGTCAGAAATCCCGGATTTTGATATAGTTATGTCCACTCCATATGATTACATGCACTCTATATGTATTGGGTTGATGAAAAAATTATTATTGTTTTGGACTGGAATAAATAAACAACATCTGTCATTACCATCAAATTTAATTTCTGTGTTGGATGAAAAATTAACATCAATGAGCTCTTATATACCAGAAGAATTCCAAAGGAAACCTAATTTGAATAGTCGTAGGCATCCATTGCGAGATTCAAACAGATGGAAAGCCACAGAGTTGAGGGAGTGTCTTCTATACACAGGAAAAGTAATTTTCCGTGAAATTCTCAGTAAAGAAGTATATGAACATTTTTTAGAATTATCTCTTGCTATAAGAATTCTGTTACAGATGAAACAAATAGTACAGATGAAACATATATAAATTATGCTGGAAATTTGCTTAAACATTTTGTTGGAAAATTCGCTTATTTATATGGTGTAATGTATATGTCGCATAATGTTCATTCGGCTCTCCATTTAGTTGGTGATGTAAACAATTATGGATCATTAAATAATTTTTCAGCATTTCCTTTTGAGAGTTTTATGCAACCCTTAAAAAAAAAAATTAGGTCTGGTATGAAACCCTTGAAGCAGTTAGCTAATTGGTTTGCTGAAAACCGTATTAATCGTTTGAATTTGCAATATAAATCATTATCACAATCAAATGGTCCTATAAACGCTTATTGTAGATTAAAGGAAAGACCACTGACATTAAATTCCAGTACACCACAGTATACAGGATGAAAAACTGACAAGTTTTCAATAAAAATCAACAATGCTGATAATTGTGTGGAAATGAAAAATGGTTCTTTTGTACTTCTAGAAAATATAGCTACATCAAAAATAGATACTTATAAAATATTAGTTATTGGACGATGCTATGAAAAGATTCAAAATTTTTTTACTACTCCATGCTCATCTCAATTGTTGAATATTCATGAGGTGCATCAATTGGGTAGTTTACAATCTTGGCCACTAGAAGATGTTGTAAATAAATTAGTTAGATTACCTTTATATAGTGATAAAGTTGTTCTTATTCCATTTGCCCATGATACTTAGTATAGGTACTTACATAAACAAGTTATTATTATTGTAGATATTATTTTTTTTTATTAGGGAATATTACTAGTTTGTGAATTAATTATTATCATTTATCATGTATTTTGTTTTTTAAATGATTTTTTCAAGTATGTCAATTATAAGTTTATTATAATTTATAGTATTATAACTTTATTCTACATTAAAATTCAATTTTCATATGTTGATTCCTCAAAATATTTTTATAAACTACTATAGCCAATTAAGAATTATTTTTGTATGTGTTAAAAATTTTGAAACAAACATGTTTGATTGGTTTAAATTTACATTTACATTTATATTATATATTTTATATTATTCTATACATTTTGTACAGGACTTGGTCTGTTGTTTCCTAAAATATTTGAAAATATTCTTAGTAAAATAGTATCTCCCTTATTTAAAAATATAATTATTGATGAACAACATGGCTTTTTTTCTGGCAGATCAACTACTACTAATTTATTAATATTCCAAAATTACATATAAGACGCCTTGAATATGAATTGTCAGGTAGATGTAATCTACACAGATTTCTAAAAGGCATTTGACAAATTAGACCATGACACTCTCGCAGCCAAATTACACAATTTAGGTTTTCGTAATCCTTTTCATTCTTGGTTAGTCTCTTTTATTTCTGGAAGAAAACAATATGTTAAAATAAAAAAAATTGAGTCACCAATATACGATGCCAGTTAAGGGATTCCACAGGGTTCTCACCTAGCTCCCTTTTTATTCAATATATACGTAAACGATTTAAAAGTTACAAATTCCCGATTATTACTTTTTGCAGACGATTTAAAAATATTCCGAATAATTAAATCTCCTTGTGATGCAGAATTGCTCCAGAATGATCTTAATATTCTCAATAATTGGTGTAGTCTTAATAAAGTGTACTTCAATGTTGATAAATGTAAAATTATGACATATTCTAAAAAACGCGTAACTCAAAATTATAATTATTATCTAAATGGCATTGAATTGTCTAGAGTTTCTCATATCAAAGACCTTGGTATTCATTTTGACTCTTCCTTATCATTCAATTATCACTATGCACATGTCATAAACAAATCATCTTCAATGTTAGGTTTTGTATGTAGGATGTGCTCTGATTTCAATAATCCAATTGCCCTAAAATCTCTGTATTGTGCATTTGTCCGATCGGTACTCGAATATAATTCTGTCATTTGGTCTCCTTACATGTCTGGTCCCACTGAAGCTATTGAAGAGTTTCAAAATCGCTTCTTAAGGTTCCTTGCTTTCAGATGCGGTGTCCAGCGCCAGCGACACACATCCTATTCGCCATTACTAACATTAACCAATTTAGAAACGTTACAAACTAGGAGAATTAGAATCGATATTTGTTTCATTTTTAAATTATTAAATGGTAGTATAAATTGCTCTGAGCTACTTGGTAAATTTAATTTTCTAGTACCTTCCTCTCGCACTCGAAATACTATTACATTTTATGCGCCATTCCACCGTACTAATTATGCTCAAAATGCTCCCATTAATAGATTTATGTCCCTTGTAAACTAACCTTGTATAATATAGATTTGTTCTTTTATAATAATATTGTTTCTTTTAAATCATATCTTAAAAATAATTTTATTTTATTTTATTTTTACAATACGGGACGAACCCTTTAGTACATGAATATAAAGTATAATAATAGTTTTAATAGTTAATGGAAACGTGGCTCAATATCAGAGAGAGAATGAAGGGTCAGTGTTGGCAATGCGCATAAGACGGATGATTGGTGAGTTTAGGTAGTAGTTTGAGGAAGAGGAGGGTATATGAAATGGAACAGATGATCGTGTACGGCGAGAGGGGACATTAAATGAGACATGAGATAGTAATTCAGGATTGTCAATTTTAGATGAAAGAAGATTGGACAGAAATGTCAGGTTAGCTGAATGACGACGATTGGTGAGGCTTTCTAAGGAAAAGAGGTGTTGAATTGGTGTGTAATCGTGGGGTGGACAGACTATCTTTAGTTTGTAAGCAGCTTGACGGAGGAATTTTCTTTGGACCCTTTTTATCATGCTACGTGCGGAAGCGATGGACGGGTCCCAGAGGACGGAACCATACTCAAGGATGGGACGGACTAGGGAGCAGAAAAGAGTTTTTAGAGGGGAGAGCAAGTGGAAATCAGAAGAAACACGGTTGATGAAACCAAGCAGTTTTAGAGCCTTACAACATATTATCTGAATATGCATATTAGGGCACAAGTTCCGTGTGAGAGTAAATCCTAATCCTTTACATAATTATTACAGGTTGTTAAGGTGGTATTGTTTACGGTGTAAATATACTCGATAACAGCATTAATACGACTAAAAGTCATTACTGAACATTTAGATATATTAAGAGCTAGCCCCAAAGATTCACCCCACGCAGCTAATTGTTGAAGGTCGATTTGAAGAAGGTGACAGTCAGAGATGGATTTTATAAGGAAAAAGATTTTCATATCATCAGCAAAGATAAGGAGTTTGGCATGCTGGAGGACGGAGACCGCTGAGTTTACGAATAGGGCAAACAGGAGAGGAGAAAGAACAGCACCTTGTGGTACACCTGAGGAGGGGGTAAAGCGGTCCGAAGTGGTGGACTCAACAGTTACCCATTGGGTCCTATTTGTAATGTATGATTGAAACCAGGAAAGTAATGGTTCGCCGATTCCTATGGAGTCTAGAGTCGACATAAGATGATTGTGATCAACACGGTCGAAAGCCTTGGAGAAATCTGTTTAGATTACATCTACTTGGCAATTATCGCGAAAAGCATCATATATATGAATGTAGACTAAGGTTACAAGTAAGAGTTGATCTACCAGGACGGAAGCCATGCTGCTCATCAATTAAGATATGATTCAAGGGAGAACGAATCGAATTAAGAACGAGCGTTTCAAATATTTTGGATAAATGTGGGAGGATAGTTATGGGACGATAGTTTGAAACATCAGTTGAATCACCAGACTTAAGTATGGGTCTAATAGAGCCAAGTTTAAGTGCAGACGGAAAAATACCCGAGTCGATAGAACGCCTAAACAATAACCATAATGGTTCTGCAAGAACAGATCAAAGTTTGTATAAGAAATCACCCTGGATACCATCAGGACTGACAGATTTAACATTTCGAAGGGAACATTAGCATTTGTAGACGTCACTGATCGAAAAATAGGAATTTGACGGGAGCGGAAAGAGGCAGATAGGATGTGGCGTTTGGGATGGAGTCTGTGAAGGCTGGGTGAACACAGAGGAGAAGTAAGCAGCAAAAAGGTTAACAGTGTCGGGAAGAGATGTACTTTGTTTACCATGTAGTGAAACACATGAAGGTATAGATTGAGAAGAGCGGTTTTTTCTGATAAAACTCCAAAAATATTGAGGGTTGTGTAATAGGGAGAATTCGGTACGAGAGACAAAATTGCGGTAGCATTGTTTGGATATGAATTTAAATTTAGCGCGAAGAAGTGAAAAATGCTTGTAATCTGATAATAGCTGGGATGACTTAAACTTGGCATGAGCGCGAGACTTTGCAAACACAAGTTCTTTGAGCTCCTTGGTGTACCAAGAGGGGAAGTTGAGGGACGAAAAGAGATTTTCGGAACAAAAGTTAAAATTGAATAATGGAGAGCATCAAGGAAGACAGACATGGAATCATCAGGGGAGTATGACAGAAAGGTACTTTTCCAATTGAAATAGTTAAAGAAATTGGTGATCTGCATGTAATCAGCCTTACTGAAGTTATAAAATGATTTGAGGGAAACAGGTAGAGAAGCGTGAATGGGGAGATTTATAGAGAGTAAGAGAGGTGGATAGTACGTGTCAGCAGGCACGGCAGGGTCAAGAGCATGTTTAACTGTTATGGAGTTAAGGTTAGAGAATATGAGATCAGGAAGAGATTGGTGAGAATTTAGTATGTAGTTATGTTGGAAGAATCCATGAATGGTGAGTCTTTCAGTAATGGCAGTATATTCAGAGATTGTTTGCGATAGGAAACATAGGCCATGTGCATCATTTGACCATGAAATGAATGGAAGATTATAATCACCAGTGAGGATAAAACTATGGTTTGGGTAGTTTTGAACAATAAAATCAATTGTGTTTAGATGAGTAGTATAAAGCTCAATGGGTGACGAGGGTGGTATATGAACACTGCTAATTATAATATTCAAGGAGTTAAGAGAGAAGCGGACAAATATTTGCTCAACATTATTATAAGGTATAATAAGGGGGGAAGAATCAATGTCTTTACGAACAGCTACTAACACACCACCACCGCGATTAAAGGAGCTGGTTTGTGGAGACCTGTCGCATCTATATATATTGTAATTATCGAGACCAAGCTCAGAAGAGTAAAAACTGTTAGTGAGCCAAGTTTCCGTAAGAACAATAAAGAAATAGTTAAAACATGAGGTATTACAATTAAAATTTAAAAGTTTAGTACGAAGGCCGCGACAATTCTGGTAGAATCCATTGATGTTGTGTGTAATCGGGGTGTTGGCGATGTTTATTGTTGAGTATGGTGTTGAACTCGGATGTCGTTTTTTGAGCGGGAAATTACGCACGGAGAGCCGTTTTTGAACGTGATGGTTAGGTTGTTTTCGCCTGCAGCAACTCGACGGTCTAACTCAAGGTGACAGATACGAAGTTGTTGACGTTCAAGTGAAGTTTTGTCACGTACAATGCTGGTAAGAGGTAGAAGAGACAAATTTTGGATTTTAGCTTGACGATAGGACGTTAGAACAGCAGAAGCAGCTTCACAGGAGCCAAAAATAACTTTTAGAGGTCGAGTCGAAGATGGGGTTGGTTTAACAAGTCGGAACGATTTGAAATCAGAGTTTAAATCAGTAGAGAGTTTAGAAAATATGTTGCGTACTGAGACCTTGTCGTCATTGATTTTAGTAGGGAGATCACTCGACGTGGATTCAGGTAGACCATACATAATGACATTGAGTTTGCATCGATCGCGCTCGGTAAATTCTTGTAAGACATCCGAAATTTGGGTGGATGGGACAGTTGATGGATTTGAAGTCTTTGACTCTGTTAGAACCTTAGATTCAAGGAGGTCAACTTTGGTACGGAGCTCAGAAATTTCAAGTGAGAGTGAATCAAATCGTGAAGTAAGAGCATTGATACTCGTTTTAAGGTCTGAACCTAAGGATTAGTGGCTAGCCAACAGTTTATCTTGAGAAGATTGGAGATGTTCAATAGCTTTTAAGATGTCCTTGTTCGAAGTGGATTTCTTAGAAGTAGTGGATGCTGTAGAACCAGAACGGGTAGAAGGTGGTGAAGGCCTGGACATAGTTTGAAGTAGACAAGTAGAAGTAGAAAAGAACGAAGTATATGCTGAGGGACAAATGGCGTGTACTACGACACACTGTATAAGTGAAGTTTCTGCGCAAACAGTGTATACGATGAGAGTGAACAGGTCGTATCTTAAATCGGCAAAAGTAATTACCGGGCGGCGCAATAATGTAGTCCGTGTGCCGGTCGAGCAGATAATAATATAAATTAGTGATGGGTTAAAATAACAGTAACAGTGATAAGTAACAGTTACCAGACGAGTAGCAATAACAAGCTGTTACTTGGAAGAAAAAATAACAGTTACTGAGTTTACGTTTTTTTTTTTTTTTAGAAACATCGATTTCAACATATGTTATAGTTATTTCTTGGTTATCGTTCTGAATAACCGTCGGAATATTGGAATAACGAATAACAGACAAATGGACAATAGTTAGTAAACACCATGATAACAGTTGTAGTCAGGGCCGGATTAACCTAGGCGCAAAAGGAGCATTTGCTCCAGGGCGGCAAATTTAGTGGGGCGGCATAAATATAATTGCCAAAAAAAAAATATATATATATTAAGTGCCATAATTATTAAAGTAAAATTTTTTCAATTATAATAGCTCGTATTATGATAGCTCGTATAGCCCAAAAATAATTCCGAGAACGCAATGTCAAAATATCGTAAATGCGATGATAATTAAGTCAGTTAAGTTGAACACGTGCATAATTATATAGGTATTTATAATGTAGGTATAAAGTTTTCAGGTTTTTATCGTTTTCAATAAGGTAATAACAATTCATAGAATCTATTGTAGTACTCAGTAATATCTGTACGAGTTACAAATGAATTATTGGATTTTCTATAATATAATATCAAATAGTGGCAACACTACTGGGACTCCATTCCGTCTACCAACAAACTTAAACACATAAAATGTTCTGTGAAACAGTGGTTTACACCTCCGGACCTCAACCGACGTCAAAATATTGCCATCATTCGTCTTAGAATCGGCCACACCTTTCTCACACACTCCTTCCTTATCAGCAAAGATCAACCCCCTATATGCAACACATGCCAAACCCGTATCACCATAAAACATATTTTTGAAGAATGTCCAATACATGAACCTACCCGCACTCTTCTCAACCTCCCATCCAACATCAAAGAAGCTTTAAACGAAGAACATACTTTAAAAACCATCGAATTCATCACCAAAGTCAACCTTATCAACAAAATATAGTTTCAATATAAATTTAAATTGTAAATCTATTTAAACAAATATTGTAATTTTTAATATTGTAATTTACTTTTCTTTTTTGCTAAACTTAAACAAAAATGTAGGCTAATAACCATTGTAGTTGAAGCCTGTAAACCTTTAAATAAAAAAAAAAATAAATAAAATATCAAAGAATATGTCATGTAGGTCGTAGGTGAACCAATTTATTTATATTGTATTTGTATTTTGTGACTGTTTTAAATTCATTTAAAAAAAATTATTCGGAAAACTATTCTGTGATACTTAACATATAGTTATACTTTTTAGTGTAAACTGTAAATTGATTAATCATTATATTAGGTATATTTTATTATTGTACTTTATTTTTTAAATTTATACATTGAAATCAGGAATTTTCTTTTGGTCTTATTAAAACCTGTTTTTGGCGGGGGGGGGGGTGGGGCAATAAATATTTGCTCCAGGGCGGCATGGGCCCTTAATCCGGCACTGGTTGTAGTGAGTAGTGACTAGTCCGTTACTCCGTTATAACAATTAACTTTAATTTTTTTGTTATAATACCTACCGTCTACCGATGTCCTATAGTATAAATAATACTAATACCTATTATAATTTAACAATAGTTACATTAGTTAATAGTTATAAACAGTAAATACCTGCATTTTTTTGAATTGTGCATTTATCAATGAAGACATTAATTTTATAAAGGAAAACATAAAAAAATATGCGTTACAGTACATTTGAATAATTAACAGAAAACTGGTAAAGTAATATTTGTTTGTAATTATAATATTTGATACTTATTCAAATTCAACATAAAAAAATTCAGGCTATTTAACCAATTTAGGTATTATTATGAATAAAAATTATAAAAACTTGTTAAAAAAAGAGCATCTCTTAATAATAATAATAATAATAATAAAATAAATGTAATTAAACCACTTGTTTACTACATTTATAATTTAACAAAATACATTTTACAAAACATCATTTTGAATTATAATGAAGAAATAATAACATATTGACCTTTTCACTTTTTAAACGACAGCGGCGATCATTCAGAACTAAACCTGCACTTGAAAATATTCTTTCACAGGGAACTGATGTACCTAAATGACATAAATAATTCTTGGCCAATAAACTTAGGTTTGGATAATTATAACTTTGTTCTTTCCACCATTTAAGCGGATCTTGGTTTCTGGATATTACTACATCGTCCATGTAGCGTTGAACTTCGACTATTGTTCTTGATTTAGCATTCCCCAATGGTGTGAATCTTGCCACATTACTATCGATTTCGCTCCAAATTGAAAATTCTCCAGATTCGGGTATAGGAGTCGGCTGCATATTTACATCTGATTGACTCGGTTGTTCTTTGCCTCGAATGATTTGTGCTATATTTTCAATTATTTCATTTTTTATTTGGTTCACATTCATGAAAGTTAGGTGTTTAAATCGGGGATCTAAGAATGTACACTTAGAACGAGTCATACTTTTTTCATAGTTTGTAAATCCATCCCTTGCATCCATATCAGCTAATAATTTTTTAGCTACAATCAATGCTCTTGGGGAAAAATTAATTTTTAATAAATTATTGCACACTTTGTACAAACCCTGGACTATAACAATTACAAGCGACGCTGTCATATATTTTTGTCCACTTATTGCTTTAGTAGCCTCTTTGAAAGGTTTTAATATTTTAATTAAATCTTGTAAAATTATCCAATCTTAAGTCTCAAAGTATCTGGAGCATCACCTAATAAACCTAACGTACCTCTAATTGATGTTTCCATTTCAACAAATCTATTGAACATGTAGTAGGTAGAGTTCCAACGAGTTTGTACATCTTGTATAAGCTTCTTTGGCTCTTTTTTTCCATTTTTTATTTGGTAAGTTTTAAATGCATTAAAGGCTACAGTGCTTTTCCTGCAATGTGATACTATACATTTAACTTTGTCTATTAGATCATTCTCAAGAACAAGTGCTGACTGTACTATTAAGTTCAATGTATGAGCAAAGCATCCCATATTTTTAAAATATAATAAATTGAGGGCATTTTTAATATTGGAAGCGTTATCGGAGACCGCAAATGTAATTTTGTCTTTTAAATTCCAAGAAACCAATACTTATTTAATTCCTTGGCTCAAACTAATTGAAGTAAGGTTCAAGTCAAAAGAACGGCACTCTAAAAGTATAGACTTTAACAGACACTCGGAGTCAATGAAATGAATGGTGTTTGCAATAAAACTTTCATTGTTCCTGGATGTCCAGCAGTCAGTGGTCAAACAAGCACTTTCAATGGTAGACACAAACTCTTTCATTTCTCCTAAACATCTTTCATACATGGCCGGAATATGGACTTTTGATATAGTGTTACGGTTTGGCAGTTCATAACTGGGGTTCAATGCTTTAACAAATTCGTTAAAACCCGAATCTTCAACAACTTTAAAAGGTTGAAAATCTTTTACAAAAAGTTTTAAAAGTATTTGATCTAGTTTTTTTTAGCATCTACTGATATTTTTTTAGGCAAATAATTTGAAGCAGATGTTTGTTTACGTTTGCGCACTATAGAATTTGAAGCTTGGATCAAGGAGAAAGCATTTGACGAAGATGTTATAGAAATTTGGTCAGATTCATCAGTCACAGGAGTAGATGTTGTTGGTATTGATGGTAATATTGCAGAAGAACATGATGCAACTGATGAGGGATCATCAATTTGTTCACTTTCGTTATGATTCTAGAATAAATCAATTACAAAATTGATAAAATATAAATTTAAAAATTTAAATAGTTGCTAGAGTAACTATAAAACTTTGTATCTTGATCAGTTTATTATTATATTGTTAAATTAATTGTATATATACTCATTATTATATTATATTGTACATCAATTGGAATATATTTCAAATCAACGCAAATACGTGAAATATTGGTATTCAATAGCTATCAAACTCATATAATTAATTACTGTATCAAACCATACTTCTAACAACGATTCATTATAAACTTGTTGATTAAAGGTAAAATTGTATAATATATTATTAAGCTATTTAAATATAGTAGTTAAATTTATTCAGTAACTAATTAAAATACCTATATGATTTTATTAGGTACTTAATTTCGAAGAATGTATCGGCAGTTCGATTCCATGACAATTGGATAAATGTTTCTTAAGATTATATAGTCAAAAGAATATTTCTACTCTAAGAATATATATACTTAAAAGAATATTTTTTTCGACATAAATCACATTTAACAACATACTTATTTTGGTCAAAAATAGTGAAATGTTCCCAAATATTACTCGTGCGTCTATCTATATTTTTAAAAAAATGATACAATTTTTTTTACACTTTTAGAAACTTAGTTCACTAAGACAATAACAGTCAATAGAAACTAGCATTCATGTGCAAGAAATCAGAATGAATTATGTACAACAGATACAGACTAAAATACTAAAATATTTTACTGCAAGATGGGATACATCTATTTCAGGAATAAGCCTGCATAATCCTGTTTGCAAAATCTTTCCTTTACAGACTATAGTACTAGTACTTGATGCGGTACCGTGTGTCGTAGGTACAATATGTACACCGACACCGCGCACCGCGTTAGCTTCTCTCCAGCCACATCCCGGGTGGCGATGATATCGCACTGATACTTTCCTACCTACCTCGGACACCGGGCAGAGGGGGAAAGCTTTCGATGCCGATAAGGTAGCGCACCAGCGGCCGGCGGCTGTGTCTACGGACGAGGCCCATCTTTCGACGGACTTCAGCGGTGGCAACATCGAGACCTTTCTCATGTCATCCGAATCCGTCCCCATATTTTATGGATTAATATTGTTCTTCTTTTTCTTATTGTTGTTGAAATAAAGAAATCTGTATTTCGTTATTCATGAAATATTAGTCACGGTTTTGTTTATTACATTTGTGAATTTCCATCTGTGCTATCGTGAGTGACACTGACACCAGTCACTGCCACACTCCACAAGGAAACGACCGTGACAAAATTGGCTCCCCGAACGGAATCACCCCGGTAGCGGAAAAAAATTAAGGTAAGAGTTTTTTTTTTTTCGCCAGTATTACCTCGGATTTACTATTATTCAGTGTAATAATTAGATATTCCAGGTGTACAATATTTTTGGTTAGGCATATTTTTACGTTTCTTTTAAAAGTTAATTAGGGAAACCCGCGCGACCTAAAAATATTCGCGAAAAGGTTCGGTCCCGTAGTTACGTAACTAACGACCAACCACCTCTTCACCTATCCGCACCGATCCGCCGATAATAGTACATCACGCCGATTGTGACTTGGGCCGTTACATACGTGCCACTGCCACCAGTCACTACAGTATTGTCGCTATCTCCGCCGTCGCCTTTATCGAAGCTTGATTATTTCGCGACGCGGTATTTAGTCATTATCGGAAGTAGGTCTAAGGTCTAACGACCTACAGCAAATATCTATATCAGCGGGCCATATCATCAAAAATAACATCAGTAGCGTGATACCACGGACTGTTCGTTATTTTTACGAAATCGGAATAAATACATTTTTCGCGAAATCTTTGTCTACGACGATTTGATCTACACCGAAACACTACACGTACTCTAACCAACAGACGGTGTACCGAATAGTAGTAATTAGAATTATTTATAATTAATTTTTACACTATGCCGGACAAATACATTAGTCAACTGACGTTGAAGGAGTTGCGTCGCGAGTGTGAGGTTCGAGATTTAGCGTTGACAGGGGGCAAAGCCGACCTGGAACTGAGATTAGCGGAATGTATACGATCAAACGGTATCGAACCTGCGAACGTCCGGTTTGCGT
>JALBXZ010000276.1:0-49442 GCA_027580255.1 Therioaphis trifolii
TAACTTTTTTGTATGGTTACTACAAACAAACCATATAACTCCAGTAACTACTAGTATGGTTACACGAACTTCTTACATAGTTGTTTTGACTATACTAAATAGTAGTTTTAACTTTTTTGTATAGTTACTACAAACGACCATATAACTCCAGAAACTACTGTTATTCAAGGCAGTATCTGCGGGGGTGCAAGGGGTCAGCCCCCCAACCCGAAAATACTTTTTTTTTTTTTTAAACCAAATGTACAACCTAAACTCAGTAAAATTACAATATATACATATTTTGGCCAAACAATTTCTGGGTACGTTGCTTGTTATTCATAGTAAATTCAGATTTTTCTAAAAATACTTATACCTGTAATCTGTTTACATACCTATAGTAATAAATAGATATTTAATACTCTTGGATTCCTCCAGTGGCGTAGACAGGATTTCCCAAAAGGGGGGTAACAGTAATGTATTTCCTTTTTTGACGCTGTCTTTATTTTTTTATTTTTACACCATCCTCAAACAGCCGATTGGGATAAGCATTAAAACCAAGTATTAACATAACATATTTTTTTAACAATTAAAAATTTATTTATTTAAGACAAGATTTACATAGATTATATACAGAACTAAAAGCAATAATAATATAATATATTAACATATTAATATAATTATATATTATATACATTTTAAATAAAAAAAAAGTAAAAACATATAAGACAATTCTATGGTATGAAACAAGAATTATTTTTATAGTATACAAATGTTGGTCTTATATAAGGTATTTCATTAAATTGGATTGATATCATATTAGGTGTAGTCTTAACACAATAAGCTTGAAAACGGTCATCGAATCCTACTGTTTCAAAAAGCATACATATGGCTAAAGGTTGCATATCTGGAGATACGCAAAGATATTTCAATGAACCATATACAGGAAAAGAATTTGTTTTATCACACATATCAATAACAATACACATATTATTATTTGTATATCGAGTACCCTTAAAATTAATCCATGAAACAAACTGTGATTTACAAATATTAGGTTTGTTTAAAGTAATAGAAAGATTTTCTTTCATAGCTGATGAGATATTTAAAACTTTTCCAACATGAGACAAATTTGAAAAATCAAAATTTGTTTTATAATAAAATAGATAAGACATTTTAAGTTGACTTTTTAAAACCAAGGTGTAACAAATATTTTTTCTGCTTGAAATTGCAACTGCTGCTGTTTTGTATTCTTTATGCTTTGCTTCAAATCGCATAGACCAAATATTAATTAATGGTCCAACTTTTCGCATAACCATTGGATAGTGGATTAAGTGATGAAATTTAGGTTTTAAATTGAGTTTTGTGAGTTTTAAATATAATTCATTATGTTCTGATATTAATATTTCAAGCAAAGAAGGACATTCAGGTCCAATACAATTAGATGTAACTATATCTAATATTTTTTTAAGTAAAATATACAAATTCCAATATTCAGACTCTATATCTACTAAATCACCAATTAATAATCCTAAGTAACGAACAAAATTCCACATCTCACTCGCTGACATTTTTAATTTATTTGAATTAATGTTTAATGTATTTTCTGACAATAAGGGAGGTCTATTTCTTACATCAGTGGGACCATAATTGAAAAATTTTATTCTATGATTCAAAGTTTCTAAGGTAAAGTATTTCATTACATAAATAAAATGCCTCAAAATACTGAAAATATCATAACCACATACGCCTTCTAAAATATCATGCATCACATCAACCAAGTAATTGTTCACTACATGAAAAGAATGTATGGTATTCCAAATACTTCGTTCGACAATACCAGTCTTAGATATGTTTTCAGTATTAACATCAATCTCATAATTTTCAACATTTCGCAATTCATTATCAATTTGAAACAATAGTTTATGACATACGGTTTTCGAACATCGACAAAACCTACAGGGATGATTTGCCACAAAACTTTCAGAAAATCCCAATATACTGTGTAATCCTAAGTTATCCCCAACAATTAAAGCTAAACAGAAATACAACTTGATTGACTTATCGTTAATAAACACTTCTATGCCATTTTCTTCTAAATCTTTAATCTCAGAAATTAAATTTTTAAATATTTCAGTATTTCCAACTTGTTTTTTATCTATTGAATTTAAAAGAAGTATTAAAAATATGTTTTCGAGTTTTGATGCAAGCTCTGGAGGAAGTGAAGGCTGCATCGATATATAAACAGCTCCTAATTTTTGTATTCCTTTGTGGGACCCAAGTGGATTATTTGTTTCAAATTCGTCAAAGTATAATAAAAAGGGAAATAGCGTTTTATTTGGGTTTTGTTCAATTTTCTCTCTCCATGATTCACTTTGAATGTAACTATGTATAATATTTGTGTCTTGTTGTAATTTGTTTGTATATGTTATAATAGTATTATAAACATTAGGTAATTCAAAAAACCTTTTAAATAAAATAGGCAACGGCACACTATATATATGAATTGGAATATTTTCTGCAATTACACATCCATTCTGTAGTTTATCATTCATTCGATTCCCAACATGAATGGTTTTAGGTCTAATTAACATGTCCATCTCATCTAACATTTTAAAACGCTGATGCTCAGTTTTTAAATTTTTAAAAGGATTACAAATCACATCAAACATTGAGGAAATATTCGATAAGATTATGTCACCAGGTGGTGGAACTTTAGTTAAAGTATTTAATACTTCATTTTTTAACTGTGGCAAACAATTGTTGATAAAATCAGTGAAATCATCAACAATTAATTGAATTTTATTTCGAGGTATTCCAGATTCACTATACCACTTAGATAATAAACACTAAGCTTTATTATATACACACAATTCAAAATCTTCAATTTGACTTTTTTTAATTGAAATTTCAACAGCAGGAAAAATATTTGGTTCTATGTCAACAGGCTGAACAGAATTAGTTGGTTGGTTTGGTGAAAATGTAGAAAAATAATGAGTGTTTATAGGATTATTAGAATGAACTCTTATGTGTTTTTTAAATGATTTAAGAGAATCAAAAACTCGATAACAATTATTCTCAAGACATTTAAAAGGGGTAGTATCATGTTTATGATACACTTTAATATGTAAAAATAATTGATCAAAAGTACTAATAATTAAAAAACATTTATAACACTGAGGCATATTTAATTATTAAAAGTAGTATAAAATAAAAACAAAATAGTTTATAATACCTACTTAAGTATTTTATACTAATTTTTTTAAATCATTAATAATATGATTCACTGACTGATATTGCTTGTCCGTTTTGGTTGTTATTTCATATAAAAATTGCTGGATAAACTGCCAAATATGGTTTGATTCCTTTGGATAGTTTAAGTTAAGCGCAAAAAAAGTCTTAAAGCATATATCAACGGCTTTTAATGGTGTTTCCACTGAGTACACAAACTTGTTAATGACAACATATGATGCAGCGACAATAAACTCGTTTGAAGGGTCTGAACAGAGTAAGGTGATGTACGGTTGTACTGTTAACCCGAAAGTAGATGCTTTATTTTCTTTATTCAAATAAACTTCTTGGAGTTCTACAGCATTCTGTAAAAAATAAATTTACTTTTTACGATCATGTTAATTTATTATATTATTTATTTTATGCAATACCTTTATTATGCAAATAAAACCTTCACAAATTTCTCTGTTAGACGGTCTCCAGTTATCAAATGTTTTCGCTCTTTTGTTGTCTTTCACAATTCTGGTTTTTGGAACACATATTGTGACACAAGGAAAAATTCTTGGTAGATAAGTTAAAATTGCAACTGTAATCTCTAAAATAAATAATTTAATTATAGATCTCAATAAAAATGTAAAAATGTGGATTCTTCTTACCTTGACTATTATTGGTAGGAATAATGTTCAAGAATCTTTGATAACTTGCTTCTTTCTCAAGCTGTGGTTTCAAGTTTTTAATGTATTTTGGCAAACACTCAATTAAAATGGGAAATAAGTCAAACAATTTTAATTGTTTTCCAGGTTGCAATATATTAAAATCAATTTCAATCTGAAATTTAAGTATTGTATTTTTAAGATTAATTTTGTAATAATAGTTTAATTATTGGTATAAGTTAATTGATAGAAATCAATTAAAAAGTACCAACAAACACCATAAAAATAATTATATAAAATATTGCTCCCTTATTGTATTTGGTTAGGTACAAATAAACAATTACTATTATTATTATTATTAACAAAGATATAATATAATTTAACTTTGCTTTATTTAACTAGAACATACCAACTTAAATCCTAGAGGACCACTTATAGCAGGATATTCATGAAAATAGTTTAATTGTTTGTTACTTTTTAACATTTGATCATTCCTAAAACTAAAAGTTTGTGTACATTTATCAACTACGATATCCATGGGTTCTCTATTGTTTTTCAACCATAAGATACTATCATTTATATCTATGAAAAGCATATATTTTAAATTCGCTATAATATATAATTTTTACTATGAGTATAGTTATTAGTTTTAATGAAACAAACCCTGGTTGAATGAAATTACTGGGGTATTTGAGGAACATTCATTTACAGTTGTAGTAGATGGGCTGAAATTTAATTTTCTTATATCTTTTGTCAAATTGCAGTATCGGTCAAATAATTTTCCTCTTGTTGGTCGAACATATTCTTTATTTTTTAAGTAAGGAGTAAAATATGTACTTTCTGATTCATTGGGGAAAATTTCTACAATAGTTTGAGATAACTTAAATAAGTAATTCATAGAAAGTTTTTGATCTGGACTATGTGTAACTTCATAATCAATTACTAATCGAACCAGTTTGTTTCTTACAGCATATGAAAGATTGTTACATGATTGATAAAATTGTAAAACATTTTTTCCTTCTTGTGATTGTTCCAAAATAAATTTAATGCGATTGTTACAAGGAGTATTCTATAAATTCAGCAAATAAATCAAATTAAGACATTATTTGATAATGGTTAATTAAGATGAGAAATAAAATAATTAAATAGTTAACCTGTGTTAAGACACCATCACTGCTCAATACTAAGCTATTATCAATAATTGAACTATCGTTTTCATTTTCATTGATTATTTCAAAATTTGTTACATCATGTATTATATCTATGATGGTATTTGTTGGACTTGTCGAATTAACTAACTCATGGTCCTTAAATATAGGTATAAAATATAATATTAGCAAGAGCAAGTATTAACAACAGCCACATTTTATACTACTTTGTTTGGAGCCATATTTGTGTTATTGAGGTGTACTGCACTCAGTTCTTGTTTCAATTCAACTATTTTTGAATATAATATAGCTCTTAAATTTAATTTGGGTACTAATTCTTTTAGCATGCTTTCTGTAAGGGCTAGAAAGGATATTTTGTCAATTTCTTCTTCTATAAAAAATAAATTTAATATGTATAGTAATAATTGAATTAATATTTTTAATTTAACTTAAGAGAGACCATCAATTTTCTCTTAAAAAGAGAAAGCTACAAGCTTTCTAACAAAATAATACCTTTAAATTTATTGATAATGTGTTCGGGCATCCCCCACTGCTTCAAAATATCAGTAGTCCAACGGTCCATAGTAAAATCAATTATAATAGTTATAATCAAACTTCAATAATCACCTATCTACCTATTAAACATATTAAACTTGAATAAGTAATAATACTAAATTGACCTTTAAGTATAACTGTATAGATAATTACTAATTTTTTCTGTAAAATGTACCAGAACAAATTATATGTTAAAGTCACCATCAAATGTATTAATGTCTGCTGGAAATTCAATGAAAAATCTTGTTTTTTTAATAAATACTTATCACTTATCAGCATTTATGATATATGTTTTAAGAAAGATTTAATAATTATTTTTGATATTTTCCTATAAGCCTATACATTATTATTATTATTATAAACATAAGTATTATCAATTTATTTATAACTATTTTGTATTATTTTATTATATTTAAAATTGTATGTATTAGGTACTTGTAATTGGAAATTATTTGCGTTAATAAATAAATAAATAGAAATAAAATAATTGGTATAAAAATATAACTATACCTACTACTCTAGTTTTCAAACAAACTACAATAGTTAACTATGATAACGGTATCATACCATTTGACCAAAATGATTTATTCATTGTGATTATTTAATAATGTGATAATTAAATCACATGAGGTAATTATAAAGAAGGGGTTTAGGTACTTATTAATACTAGATGACAAAATTGTTGTACATTTTCAACTTTTACTTTTTTTGAATGTACTTACATACTTAGAGCGCTTTCAGACGAGACACTTTGTGGCCGGCTACAAGAATCTTGCCACCGTACACAAAAAGTAGACATTGCTTCACACGAGACACTTACCATACACTCGTGTCCGATTCACTACGTTGAAATGTATAAAAATGTTTTCCAGACGCCAATTCGTGGTGCGAGCTCTTGGTTCTTTGTCCGCGTGTCTCGTCTGAACGTACTAATTTAATTTAATTTGTTATCAGTGGCTCGGACACAGACACAGTGTCCGGCGGCTAGAGAGGACGGGACACTCAACTTCAGTGGCGCGACACACACTCCGTGTCTGTGTCTCGTGTGTACCAGTGTATTAATAGCAATGTTATCTTAGTCGCGCGATTCTTTTCAGACACAAGTAGCCGGCCACAAAGTGTCTCGTCTGAAAGCGCTCTTAAATTTAAAATAATACAACAATAATTCAATTACACTTACCCTTATAATGTTGTTTTCTATGATCGGCGATCGTTATGATGACTGCTAAAGCACAAAAATGCACAATGTTGCATAAGCACAAAAACGGTTGACTAAATAAAAAATAATTAAATAAACATTAAACAGACTTACAGACGTTTACACATTTGAACATTTCACGTGTTAAATGTATAATGTCAAATGTTGAATGTCCGCACTCCGCGCGACAGCACTAAGCGCTTTGATAACGTTTGTTTTATTCTATGTTACTACTCCTCTAGCATGTTTAAACGGCGTAGGAATACGAATACGGATTTGGATTTTCCAATTAAAAGTTTAAAAATAGAATATCTCGTAATATTTTAATATTTTTCAACTAAATTAATACAGTTGAATCTTATAAACATTGATTTAACTATATTGTATAGTAATGTGAAACAAATAAAATAGTTAAACTTTTAAGCAACTTTATATTAAGTTATCTTAACTAAAATATAAACAACTAAAATCATTTGTTAACTGTTACTAATCGTTTTAGTAACGGCCATTAACTACTTATCTGGATTAACTATTATTAAGCTGACACAACTGAACTGTAATCAACTATTAACTATTACAAAATTATTTTTTTCCGTGCACGCTGCCGATACGTATCGTATTCACGGGCACGAATAATGAGCGGTAACCGGTTTTATAGGGTAGGCCAGCAGTAGTTCTTTCAATTCTTTTGTATTCCTCATATCCTTTATAAAAAAATAGACATTAAATATTGAAGGGGGACTGCATGCACAGTTGTACAGTCGTACAATGTTTTGTCTGTTCTGTCGTTTGTACACTGTGCTGTAGTAAACATATATTTTGTGCGTAACACGTTTTTATAAATTGTGAATATTTTTATTTGATAAACCGTTTTTTTTTTATATATAAAATGTCGTTTAAAGATCAAGACACTCATAGCCAAAGCAAAAAAATAATATATAATGTTTATAATTTCATTAAAATGCTGTCGGAGAAAAAAGATTTGACACCAGACTTTTTCAAAAGTAGCCAAAAAATCTACAGAACAGGATGTTGAGGAAGGACCATCTTTTAAATCACCACGAAAATTATATAAGCGTCAAAAGAAATGTACGGAAATGGATGATTTTGATGCTGACGTAGTTCGTCGAACGGTACATTCGTTTTACGATAAAGGTGAAAGTAGTATATATATGCCGATCCTGGCACACTTTTGATATTTATTGATATTTTTCACTTAAAACAAATTAATTGATATTTTTCACTTAAAACTAATTTATTAATATTTTTCACTTAAAACTAATTAATTGATATTTTTCACTTAAAACTAATTTATTGATATTTTTTACTTAAAACTAATTTATTGATACTTTTCACTTAAAACTAATTAATTGATATTTTTCACTTAAAACTAATTTATTGATATTTTTCACTTAAAACTAATTTATTGATATTTTTCACTTAAAACAAATTAATTGATATTTATTGATATTTTTCACTTAGTTTATTTTTTTTAAATATTTATATTATGATCTGTGGTCTTTTTCACTTAGTTTATTTTTTTTTAATATTTATATTATGATCTGTGGTCTTTTTCACTTAGTTTATTTTTTTTAAATATTTATTTTATGGTCTGTGGTCTTTTTAACTTAGTTTATTTTTCTCTAATTATTTAACAAAATTATTTCAAAATGTTTTTGAAATAATAAAATTTTTATATTGAAATTCAACATAAAAAATTAAAATTTAGATTTCTGGAGTTCCCCTGTATAAAAAGTCCCTTCAATAATTTCACCATCAATAATATCTTTTATTCTATAAGTTATAGGAGATGTATACACAATTTCGTTTATTATAAATATTTCACGAGTCCAATTAGGATCATATTTATTGGCAAATTTTTGTTTAAATCTGGTAATTCGAACCCTGTCTCCAATTTTAAATTTTATTTTCTGTTTCGATTTATTCTCAGAGAATACCTTTCTTAAAATCTCACATTCATTACTCTTTTTAACTTCACAAGGTTTCATTCCAATAGTTCTATGAATGTCTTTAAAATTATATTCATACAACAAGGATTGTAAATTATGTATCCATTTTTTATTGTTTTGTACTTCAAAATGTATTCTCATCTTTCCATTGAGTGTTCTATTAAATCGTTCGATTATTGATGATTTCTCTTCATTTTGAGTATGATACATTTTAATCTCATATTTTTTTAACATTTCTTTAAACAATTTATTTTCAAATTCTAGTCCTTTATCAGTATGGAGTAAAACTGGAGGGTTATGGTTTTGTATTTTAGCTTCATTTAATATTTTTTCAAAAGCTTTGGATACACTTTTTCCGTCTTTCTTTTTAAGTGGATAAGACCAAGCAAATTTGGAAAAAGTATCAATTACATTTAACATATAAGAATAATTATCGTTTTCTTTCTCATAGTTTTTCATTATAACTAGATCAGCAGCACATAGATCATCAATACCCTTGGTAAATATTTTTCTTTTCGGAAATCGTTTCCTTACAGGTTTGTGAAGTTCTTGAGCTATTGAAAGTTTATCCTTTGGCTTTATTTTTTGGTTGTTTTTAATTTTTTCTTCATCTTTAAGAGGTTGAATAAATTTACTTTTATTTGTCTTACATTCAACACATTTTGCTGAGATTCTCCACCTACCATTATTCGTTTGAACTTTTTTTGCATCGATATTTTTTGTTTTTTTCTTACATTTCAGACAATGTATAATTTCTTTTAAAATACCATCCATTTTATAATAGACAATCTTAAATTTTATCGAATTTCTCTAATTGAGTTTTGTATAATATCGTATACAAGTTTGTTACTTGAAACTAGACAAATATAGCAAACAGTACCATTTGATACATCTCCATCAAAATCAATATTCAAAATGACTGTGTGTTTAGAACCTGATATACTCACAGGTTGTCTAGTCAGATTTATAACGAATAAAGGTTTAGAATTCTTAAACTGTTCTGGATCTGTGTAGATTAAAGGGAGTTCTCGGTATGTTTTGTAAAAAACTTTTTTGTAGTCTCCAAGCATATCGTTAATATTGCCAAATTAATCGTTTTTGAAATCGATATTCAACATCTCTTCTGGATATTTTTCTCCGTTTATTTCAAAGTAAATATTTCTAACATTACAGTGATCAAAATTACTTGATTCTTTTAGTTGAGTATTTCTGTTTGTTTGTAAACCTACAATCCCAAATAAAGGATCATGAGAATTTCTATACATGTTTGTAATATCAAGAGTACACTTCTTTCCACTCAATTTTCTTACTTCAATACATTTAATAGTTTTAAAATCCAAGAAATAATTATTTTTTTCTGATAATTCAACCAATTCATTTATTAAGAGGGTTTTAATCATACTATCATATTTAACTACACGAAAACTAATCCTAAAATCCTCAATAATAATTTTTCCATCTGTTGGCATTTTTTTATCAGAATTTTCTTCTTTGAATAATGCATCATGATCATGATTTCGAGTAAACTCTAATTGAATGTCTCCTTTGTAAAGTGGATATGTTATATCCTCAAAAAAACCCAAACCGAAATCAGACAAATTGCCATAAACATTAAATTTTCCTCCTCCTTTAAATCTGGATTGATATCCTGAGTTTATTGTAGGACCATGGTTATTATTTAAAACAAAACCAACAACCCCTTTCATATTACTTGTTATACCAGGGTTTTCGATTTCCTCCAGTAATGTTCCATGTTTTTTCAGTTGGATGTTGGAAAATAGTTTGCTTGGAAAACCATTCTCTAATTTTATATTGCTATTAAGTGGATATTCAGTATCGTCTAATTGTACAACTTTTCCGGAAATGTTAAATTTTGTGGATTTTAAGTCTAGAAAACAATCACTTCCATCTATTGAGAAAATTGTCTTCCTATTTTCAGTTTTAAGGTTTAACACAGAAGTTGGGTTGAAATCTCTATATTCAGCCCGGATAATATTATCATCATACTTTTCAAAAATTTTTGCCATTTATTATACATATTTTTTTTTTTTTAACAAAAATTCTAAACCAGACAAAAAATCCGGTTTGAAAAAGAAATTCTAAACCAGGCAAAAAATCCGGGTTGAAAAAGAAATTCTAAACCAGGCAAAAAATCCGGGTTAAAAAAAGAATCTTAAACCAGGCGAAAAATCCGGTTTGAAAAAGAAATTCTAAACCAGGCAAAAAATCCGGTTTGAAAAAGAAATTCTAAACCAGGCAAAAAATCCGGGTTAAAAAAAGAATCTTAAACCAGGTTTATATTCATTACTTTGTAATAGTATAAAAATTTTAAAGATTTTCTCTTTAAAATGAACAATACATTTTATTATAATTTTTTATAAATTCCAAACACAAATGACCACAAATAGGTGGATCATTATCATCTTGGTATATATTCGTTGATATTAGTAGGTTTTTTTTCCCTAAATATTTAACAAGTTCTGTAGGTGGATTAAATTCTCCATATGAGTCGAAATAAATTTTTAAATTTCCTTCTTTTATCCATGCAACCCAATGTGAACCTTTCTCTTTAGAATCATTTAAATTTAATATACCACTTTCATTTGTCCAAGGTTTTAAAGGAAGTTCGTTTCTCATGAAACACCCTCTAAAATATTTATTTTTTTCAGTAAATTTTAAGATATCAAAATTAGTCAATGCTTTTTCTCCATATTTTTTAACAAGGAAATTAACAGATAGATCTACTTTTTGATTGTTTTTTTTTTCTCTTCAAACCTGAGCCAATATGTACTGTTTTAACATTTTTAATAATTTTTTCCAATTCCTGATTGTGTCGAATTGTTTCTTTTTCCATTACTTTTTTATGTTTAGTTTCTGAATAACTGTCCCAAATAGCAGATCCTCCTTGAGCTGCAGCAGCAGCTGCTGCAATTCCACCAAATAAAAGAGGAAGAAATCCACCTTCTTTTATTTGATTAAATTCCAATTCTAATCGGACTTCTTTATTTTCTTTTTTGGCTTTTTTTAGCATATTTATTTGTGTATTGGTTAAATTATATAGTTTTCCCTCACCTATTTGATAAGGTTTTAAAAGGATTGTAACATTTTTTTTCTGTTCATGAGCCAAATGAATTTTCTTATTTTGATAATCATTTAGTTTAAGTTTCATTTATTATACAATTTCTTTTTTTTTTTTTTAATTAATCCCATCCCTAATTTTCGTTTTGTTTTCATGATGTTTGTTGTAACCCATGCAGCAGATTTTTCACCTAAAGACACATTTGGATCTGAAAATCTTTCCCAAGCCTTATGTTCTAAAATCAAATCAGCTTTATGTCTAGATTTAGTATCTTTATTTTTTTCATAGTAAATATCGTGTTCTTTTGCTGATTCATCCAGTTTATTAACAGGTTTTTTATTTTTCTTTAATTTTGTACCTGGACCTAAGTAGTTATAAGTAGGCCAATGTATTTCAGGTATAAATTTACTGTTTAAAATATGATTGACAAGACCTTCCCCTTTAATTAGTTTTTTTGGCAAACATTTTATAATTTCGATCAAATACTCTGTACTTTTTGGAGAATCAATCAACTTTTCCATTTCATTTTTGAAAAAGGTTACCATTCCTAGTTTTTCGTTATGAAAATTATTATTTCCTGCTCTTTCTTCTTCGGCGATTTTACACAATCGATTTAGTATTTGGTTTAAATTATTTATATACATATATTCTACAGGATTTTCCGTGTAATATTTTAAACCTTCTCCAACATGTTCAGATGGTTTTTTCATTTCATTCCAAATATTTTTAATTATTAGATTATATTTATTAGAACTGGATGATTTTGGTTTTCCTGTTTTTTTATCGTTTTTTTGATATATCGAGTCGGTTTCTAATAATATTTTTTTGTATGTTTTTAAATCCGCATCTGTATACGGTAATATAATATTATGACCTTTTTTATTAGTAGTTTTATTATCATAAATCCAAATTCCAAAAGCTTTATCTCTTAGATCTATGAGTTTCTGTGCGGCGATATTTCCTAAATGTGTTGTTTCTGGTGTTTTTATTGTTTGATTTTCTTCATCTCTTGTTGGTGTTTGAAAACTTGATATCATTTTCGGTTTGTTTTCTGTATGGATTGGTTGTTCTATTAATGTTGATGTTTTTACAGGTACCAATTCTGTGTGTGAATCAACATCTGTTTTGTTTACAGCATTTTTTATGTCTCTTAATACTTTCACTACAGGTTCGAAAGATTTTTCTTTTCTTATTTCGTTGTTGATTTCTCTTTGATTTGCATTTTTAAAATTATTTTGTAGTTTTTCTCTAATTTTTAATACTTGTTTGGTTTTCTCTATTTTTTCCTTGTCCTTATCATTATTTAAAGTATTTGGTTTAAACATCTCATTATTTTGAAGACCTCCTCCTTTTCTCATTTGTTTTGTAAGATTATTCTGAATTTTTTTAATATCACTATCATTCATTTATAATAGATATATTTAAAAAAAAAAATATCTAAATTATATTACAACATAAACGTCTTACGTAAACCTAAACATAAACATCTTACGTAAACCTAAACATAAACATCTTACGTAAACCTAAACATAAACATCTTACGTAAACCTAAACATAAACGTCTTACGTAAATTTTAACATAGTTTTTTCTCTAGTTTATTATATATATGATTATCTATAACATCCAGAGAAATGTATCCATATTTTTTTTCCCAACATAGTGCACAAAATTTGAAAAATTTTTCTTTAGATAGAGTTGAACTATAAAAACTTTCCCAAATTTTACTTATGTAGTGTTTTTGTTGTTTAAAAATAAACAAAAAATTTAAATTATTGCGTATCAATTTTAAATCACTCGAGCTAAAACATTGAGTTAAATAAATACAGGAAATATTTTTATGTCTGCCTCTGACAAAATATTCCTTTACTAATGATTGATCTTTTTCCAAAATCCAATCATTAAAAACAACTAGACTATTTGTTTGACATTCGTCGACAGGTACTATATCTTGATCAGAGAAATGCGAATCAATATTAAAATTAATATCAAATATTTTTTGTAAAATTGTATACACTGGTTGTTCAAGATTTTTTGAGAACACATATAGATGTTGATAATCAACCCAATACTCTGTGATAATATTCCTTAACAATGTAGTCTTACCAGAATCAGAACCTCCAACAATTAAACATCGAATAGGAACAGGAAGTAAAGAATCGTTTTTATTTAGAGTTTCGGTTTCAAAAGGATAAAGCTTGAAAATATATTTTTTCATATTTATTATAGAGTTTTTAAATATTCTTGGAATATTTAAAAGAATATATATAAACAAAGGTATTTTACTCAAAAATGACTAAATGTTTTGAGTAACCATTACTCAATTTTTCTAAACCTTTATAAATTAAAGTGAACTTCACTGGATTCGAGTTCATTTCTTCAATATCATTAACTGTAAATTTTTTAGAAAAGTGGTCTGGTAAAATTACTTTTAAATTATTATCTAAAATTACTAATAATTTTTGCCCATACTTTGTTATAACAATTTCAAAGTTAGTTACTTTATATTTTTTTCCAAGTTCCAAGTTTTTTAATGAGATGAAGTATGTGTTTGAATTTAAAAGTGTTTTATAGTTTTACATTTATTATACATTTTTTTTTTTTAAATACAATATGCATATTAATGCATATTGATGCATATTGATGCATATTGATTTTTTAAATTTGTTTGAAAAAATTCTTAATCCGGATTTTTCATCCGGGTTGGTTAGAATATTGGCAACCAGGTTTATATTCATTAGTTTTAAAGACCAAAATGAAGCAGAAGATTTTCAGGATTGGTTAACTATTTTTTCTGTTGAGGTCTAATAAATCGAGATAAAAAATTGGATCTTTGAGTAGGATGAATTCGTTTCCATTTTGATCGAAAATACTGATGTTTATAGTTTTAATTGTTTTTAAGCTTACAGGAACATAAAATATTTTCTCTGGTCTTACAAATATTTTATTAGAATCAAATAAAAACACGAATAAAAGTTCTTCCTCTACATGGTGAATATTATTAACAGAGGAGAACGATTTTTCAATTATGTTGCAATGAATTTCTAAAGGTGTAATAATTATGTTTTCATATATAGGTGATAAACCTATATATGATCTTATAGAAAAATTTTTCTTATTTATTCCAAAACATTTGTTTAAATTTTCATCAAGTTCGAAATATTTATCAGATTCAATTAATATGGTATAATTATTTAAAAGAGATATTTTCATATTTGTTGGTATAATTTTATTTAATTCTTCTATTGTATAATAACCAGATTTTATATTGTATTCAGTGTTATCCATATAAATACTTCCCTCTAATATCCACATTTTATTGTTTATAAATTTTGATGTTTTATTACCAATATGAGTGATTTCTACATTAGAGTGTCGTAATTCATATTGGTAATTTTCCACTCCTAAAATCTCTTTTAAATAATCTTCGAATATAAAAGAGATGTTTGAAGTAAAATGTATAATATTATTTTCATCTAATTTAATTATTGTTCTATTATAAGTGGTATTTTTATTTAGCTCATGTTGAAATTGTTTTAAAGAATAAATGCCTTTTTTTATCACAAATTCTGTGTTTAAAATTACAAATTCTATTTTGTCTTGAAGTTTATATTCTTTCGTTTTAATAATACAATCTCTGTCTAATCTGATAACAGGAATATACCTGATTTCTATTTCACTTATTTTTGAGTACCTAATCTAATTTTATATACTCTAAATTCAAATATTTGCAGAAATTCTCATCTAAATGATAGTAAGTATTACATGTTATCTTAACTATATTTTCCTCTGAAAGACTTATCACAACAGGATTAATTTTTTTGTTTAACTGTTCAATTGTATATCTGCCTGGCTCCACAGTAACTATTATACCGCCAATTGTAATTATACAATCTGTTTCAATTCTGATTAAATTATGTAAACCAGTCAATGTTAAAGCCTTAAGTCCTAGTAAAAAATTACCAGAATTAACCAAGGGACGTTCTAAATGTATACTATTATTTTTAATTTTTATTAAAACTATCTATTATTTATAATATATAAATATTATTATAAAACTAATATTTAAATAGTAGATAAGTAAATAAATAATAAAAAAATAATTAATCTAATATAATTATTATTAAAAAACAACTGAGTATTTAATTCGAAGGATGACCTACTTTCGTTATCTTTTGTATGACGTCATACAAGCGATAATTATTCAGTTGAGTTAAAAGGAAATAAATGTAAATGCAATAAATCGACAATCACCGCACAAAAAAAAAAAATTGAAAAATAAAAAAATATATCGTATAATCAATGACAGATATGAATATGAATATGAATATGAATATGAATACTAAATATCATCCTAAATACTGTGTAGTTTGTGACACAAATATTGCTTATAAAAATTGGTCAAAACATTGCCAAACAAAAAAACACAAAAATAATGATCCTAATAATACAATTACAACAAGGATTCGTAAGAAAACAATAACAACAACCAAGAAACTTAAAAAACAAAGAGTACCTAAAGACCATAGAGTTTTCTATAAGTTCAGTGAAAAACTCTTTAATAAATCCAAAAAAAATCGATCTGTTATCTTGGAAAAAGATACTGCCTTTAACAGCAGAGTTAAAACATTCACAATTAATAATAATTTCGGGTACAAAGATACTATAAAATTTATGAATCATGTAGAAAGAATAGTTTTAGGTAAAATTCAAGAAGGATTAAATAAACAACATGGCTTAAAAGTAAATTTTATTTTGCATTGTATACACCAGAGAAAAATTACTGGTACAGAAACCATGGAGTATAAGGACACACATTTTAAAACAAAGAATGAAATAATATTGAAAACAACTGATCGAAGTGATTACTATCTTGGAGTGAAAACTAAATTAACGAATGAAATGCAAGAGTTTCAAATTAAACAATCACAGTGGTGTCTTCAAAAAATTGTTTCCTTGGAATTGTGTATCAATAAATGTATACCTCTAAGAGGTGCTTCGTATATAGAACTTCCAAAATTTATTCAACTTAAACATGCCATTATAAATGTGAAAAATGAGGATAATAAATGTTTTCTTTGGGCCTTACTTTCTGCATTATATCCAGCTGAACATAATCCGCAGAGAGTTTACAATTATAAAAAATGGGAAAATGTGTTTGATAAAGAATTCAAAGATATTGAATTCCCTGTTAAATTAACAGATATACATAAAATAGTTGATAGATTAAATATTTCTATAAATGTGTATTGTATTGATGAGTTCAAGCCAGTAATTATTCCTCTTAAAATAACTAAAATTGAGAAGGAGAAACATATTGATTTGTTGTATCTTAAAGAGAAAAATAATGAGCATTATTGTTGGATAAAAGATTTATGGAAACTAGTAGGACATGCTCAAATTTCCAAACATGGACATAAAGGTTTTCTGTGTAAAATGTGTTTAACCAGTCATACAACACTAGATAAATTAAACGAACATAAAACTTACTGTATGCATAATAAATGTACCAAGGTCATTTTACCTGAACCTTCCAATAATATTGTTCAATTTTCTCATTATAATCATTCTTTAAAAGTACCTGTTTCGATTTACGCAGACTTTGAGTGTATGTTAGAAAAAATACAGAATTGTCAACCTTGTGATAATACTTCGTATATAAACCCATACCAAAAACATACTCCTATAAGTTTCGTATTCTATATAAAATACTCTGATGGGAGTTTTAAGAAAAGTGAAGAATACTTTGGATTGGATGCACCTAAGGTATTTGTTCAAAAAATAAAAGAAAAAGCTCTTAATATTGCTGAAAATTATTTAGATGTAAAAGTTCCTATGAAAGAGTTGACTAAAAAACAATGGAAAAATTTTAAAAACGCAAAAACATGTCATATTTGTGAGAGAAAAATGGAGGATATACCTCCAAAATTGTTACAGAGTATGAAAAAAAAGGAAAAAAAACTGAATTCAAAAATAATATGAGAAAAGTTCGAGACCATGATCATTTAACTGGAAATTATAGAGGAGCCGCACATTCTTATTGTAATTTAAATCATCAAGTTCCAAGATTTATTCCTGTTTTATTCCACAACCTTTCAGGTTACGACGCACATTTATTTATAAAAGAATTCAACGGCGATAATCAAAGAATAAACTTGATTCCAGATAATGAGGAAAAATATGTATCTTTTTCAAATATTTTGGACTACCAATCATCTGCTTGTATGAAAAATAAATGTTTGAATAAATTCTGTAAAAAAAGTACAACAAATATTGTCTGTAAAAATCAAATCGAGATAAGATTTTTAGATTCATTCAAATTTCTATCTTGCAGTTTAGATGAATTAGCTAATAATCTAGAGAAAAACCAGTTTAAAGAACTCGGAAAACATTTTCCAAGAGAACATCTAGATTTAATAACTAAAAAATTATCTTATCCTTATGAGTATATGGATTGCATCGAAAAGTATAGTGAAACATGTTTACCTCCCAAAGAACTTTTCTATAGTTCTCTTACAAAAAAACATATAACAGACGATGATTATAAAAATGCTCAAGAAGTTTGGAATGCATTTAATATACAAAATCTCAGAGAATTTACCATGTTGTATAATAAGATAGATGTTTTCTTATTAAGTGATATTATTGAAAATTTTCGTCATCTTTCTTTAGAAACTTATAAGTTAGATCCTTTGTGGTGTTACACAACTCCAGGTTTTGCATGGAATTGTATGCTCAGAAAAACAGGTGTAAAATTGGAATTATTAACAGATTATGATATGCATTTATTCATTGAGAAAGGATTGAGAGGAGGGATGACTCAATGTAGTGTTAGATATTCCAAAGCAAACAATAAATACATGATGGAAAAATTTAATAAAAATAAAGATTCTGTTTATATGCAATATTTAGACGCAAACAATCTTTATGGATGGGCAATGTCTCAATACTTACCTTCTGGAGGATTTAAATGGATTGATCCAGAAAAAATAACAGATATATTAAATCTTAGTGTAGATTCCTCTACAGGATATATTTTCGACGTTGATTTAACTTATCCTCAAGAACTTCATGATAAACATTCAGATTTCCCTTTTGCTCCAGAAAATCAATACGACGGTGTTCCATTACCCAAACTTACTCTAAATTTATATGATAAAAAAAAGTATGTCGTCCACTACATAACATAACAAGAATATATTCGTAATGGTTTGAGAATAGAGAAAATTCATAAAATATTGGAGTTTGACCAATCTCCTTGGTTAAAACCTTACATTGATTTAAACACAAATCTTAGAACAAAAGCTAGAAATAATTTTGAAAAAGATTTCTATAAATTGATGAATAACAGTGTTTTCGGTAGGACAATGATGAATGTAAGAAATCATGTTGATATTAGATTAGTAACAAATGCTTCGCAATTAGAAAAATTAGTTGCGAAACCAAATTTCGATAGAGCTACGATTTTCACAGAAAATTTAGCTGCAATACATATGAAAAGAACTTCGACTAAATTGTTTCAGCCAGTTTATGTTGGGATGACTATATTAGACATTTCTAAAAAATTAATGTATGATTTTTATTATAATGTTTTGAAGGAGAAATACGGTGATAAAATAAGATTATTATATTGTGATACAGATTCTCTAATTATAGAAGTGAAAACGAATGATTTTTATCAAGATATGAAAAATGATATAGACCATTATGATACATCTGATTATCCTTTGGATAATATTTATAATATACCATTAGTTAACAAGAAAGTTATAGGGAAATTCAAAGATGAGCTTAATGGTAAAATAATGGATGAATTTATTTGTCTGCGATCGAAATTATATTCCTTCACAGAACATAATACAGGGAAAGAAGTCAAAAAAGCTAAAGGAGTAAAAAAATGTGTGGTTGATAAAGAAATATGTCATAATGATTTTAAAACATGTTTATCAACTCAAAAATCTCTAAGTGTTAAACAAAATATTTTTAGAACAAAAAACCATGACATTTGTACAATCGAACAAAATAAAACAGCACTTAGTGCTCATGATGATAAAAGATTTATATTAGAAAATGGAATTGATACTTTAGCTTGGGGCCATTATAAAACAGGAATATCTAGAGAAAACTTCATTGACCATATTAATAATTTAATCAAAAATAATAACTCAAAAAAATAGAGAAAAATAAACTAAGTGAAAAAGACCACAGACCATAATATAAATATTTAAAAATAAACTAAGTGAAAAAGACCACAGACCATAATATAAATATTTAAAAATAAACTAAGTGAAAAATATCAATAAATTAGTTTTAAGTGAAAAATATCAATAAATTAGTTTTAAGTGAAAAATATCAATAAATTAGTTTTAAGTGAAAAATATCAATTAATTAGTTTTAAGTGAAAAATATCAATAAATTAGTTTTAAGTGAAAAATATCAATTAATTTGTTTTAAGTGAAAAATATCAATAAATATCAAAAGTGTGCCAGGATCGGCATATATATACTACTGGTGAATATCCAACTGCTTTATTAATCTTAAACGAACTTAAAAAAAAAATGCCAAATTATGAGGGATCCGTTAGGTCAGTCAGAAGGCTATTAAAAAACTTGAATTTTTCATTTAAAAAATGTAATGATGGTCGAAAAATGCTATTGGAACGAAATGATATTGTTGCTTTACGTTGTAAATGTTTACGTAACATTTGTACACTTCGACAAATGAAAGATTGTCGACCAGTGATTTACCTAGATGAAACCTGGGTAAATCAGAATCATTCACGATCTCATATTTGGCAAAATAACGAAGGAACAGAAGGGTTAAAAGTACCAATCGGTAAAGGAGGTCGTCTAATTATTACACACGCTGGGTCATCTCGATACGGGTTCATAGAAGGGGCAAAATTAGTTTTTAAATGTCAAGCGAAAAATTCTATTGACTATCATTCGTCAATGAACGCCGATGTTTTTAAAGTATGGTTTGTAGATATGTTAAAGCTACTTCCCGAACCATGCGTTATTATTATGGATAACGCACCATATCATTCCACGTATATTAACAACTACCCAAAATGTAATGCTCGGAAGCTGATGTGCAGAATTGGCTGAAAAATCAAGGCGTTAATTTTTCACCACTAGAAACATTAGCTGAATTGCGTGAACGACTTAAATTGTTAATACCGTCGTTTAAAAGGTACGAGTTAGACGAAATCGCGAATTCGATGGGACATGAAGTAATTCGGCTACCACCGTATCACTGCCAGTATAACCCTATCGAACTCATATGGGCGCAAGTCAAAAGTGAAGTGGCAAAAAAAAATAACACTTTTAAAATGGTGGACGTCGAAAGACTTACAAACGAGGCGTTGGATTCGGTATCAAAAAGTGACTGGGAGAAATGTGTTGAACATGCTGAGAAGATTCAAGATGAAGATAACGAAACGGAAATATTGAGAGACAGTTTGATGGAGCCAATGATTTTAACATTTGCATCTGATGACAGTGATTTCGGTACTGACGGAGACAGCGAAAACGACGTTGAAGAACTAGAATAAAAATTATTATTTCATTATTATGTTATACTTATATTTTATTTATTATTAACTGTTAAAAATATTTTACCTTTTTTTACATTATGTACATTATTTATTTGTTCATATCTTATTAAAAAATTAACTATAACAAAATAACCATGTTATTAAATTCTGATAAATGTATGAAAATATTTCAAAAAAAAGCGGGCTTTTAGTTTGGTAATTTGATAACCACTTAAGAAAAACAGCCGCTTGGCGCGTGACGGGCAGCGATCATTTTTCGTGTCCCCGACTATAAAGACAATTTTCCCGCGCCATTGATCGACGATGAAATTGACAGTTTAAAAAATAAAAAATATTATTTGCTAATCGATTTAAAATATGGATTTCATCATGTTCGAATGAGCGCATCGTCGATACCGTACACTTATTTTGTGACCCCGTTGGGACAATACGGGTATCTTAACATGCCGTTTGGCTTAACAAATGCCCCGAAAGTTTTCGCAAGATTTATGCTACATATTTTTTCCGATTTAATTAAAGCAGGTGAAATAACACTTTATCTCGATGATAAATGGTAGCGTCAGAAACTATTTCTGAACATTTTTCTGTTCTGAAAAAGATTTTTAATTTAGCCTCGAAATTCGATTTGAAATTCCGTTTAGATAAATGTACGTTTCTTTATACAAGTGTTGAATATTTTGGTTATATTATTATATATTATAGACGGGATTGCAACCCCGGGGCCCCTCTCTAGTATGGGCCCCATTAAGGGATCCAAAAGTTAAATAAACTAAAAAGACCTTTTTTTTGGACTATTATAAAAAACATTTTAATGAGCAAAACAAGTCTTACGATTTAAACATTTTTGAAAAGTTTTTAGTAAAAAAAAATCGGAAAAAGTACGCACATTTTAGAATTAACAAAGGAACACATTTTTTATGAAATCGGTTATAGTTTTTTTGTCATATCTCCAAAAATAATGATGATAGGACTTTGAAAGTTTTACCATCAGCTTAAAATAGTGACGGGCATGTTTGATATTAATTTAAAAATTATTTGACCTCTTTTGAGCCAAGTAAAGAACTTTGAAAATATTGGATATTTCTTGTTTTTTTTACAAAATTATTATAATATTACAATTTAATAATATATAATATTTTTTTTATCTAAATTATAATAATAAATGTATTATCCACTGAGTTTTACTAGAAACTAAATTTTGATAAGCTAGGTGATCCCAAATAGAAAGTACTATACCTGCTACCAATCACCATTATCTTGTCCAAGGTGCGAAGCAACGAAGGACGAACTTCCACCACCATTCTTACCATCTTTTTTTTTTGTTTTAAAACTTTTGGTTGATTTAATAAAACATAACTTAGTATATTATAAATTAAAGTACATTTCTTTGGAAATATGGGATTAATGAATTATTTAAGAACACCAAAAATTAATATTTTAGATCTATAAATATTTTGTCAAAACTATCTAATAAAATCTGATTTAAGCTTACATTGAATATTATAATAATAATCTTGTAATAGTGTAGTTAAGTTAGGACTAATAAATATCATAAATACTGTAATAATATATTATACAATTTAAATAAAGAAAATTAAACAACTACCTAGGTCCTAGAAAAACAGCATAAAAAATATTTGTTTACTTAAATATTAACTTATTTTTCAATAATTCAGAAGAATTCCCAAATGTATCAATTACTTCTTCAAAATTAATTGCCACGTCTTTTTCACAACTTAAAATTAATAAGCTTTCCAGACGTGATTGCCCAGAAGAAGAACGTAATCTAGTTTTAATAAGCTTCACCTAGAAAATAAAATGATACACAAATTAAGTAGTTAAATATAAATTTTACATATTATATACATTTTAAATCATAATTTAAATACACATTATTTGCGAAAATTACCCCAGAGAAGCTGCGTTCTGCTGTCGCTGATGATGATGGTAATGTGCACAGAGATTTAAATGCGAGGTACAAATTTGGAAATGCTGCTGTTAATCCATAACTAGATAATATTTCTAGAACCTTCAAACTGGTGACCTTTTCTGTAATAATTTGTACATCTTCATTTAATGAACTAGTTAAACTGACAGAACTTAAATCGCTTTCAAAAGCAATTTCATCAGTATGCAATTTATTTGGATGAAGTCCTTCTAACAGTTCTGTTAAATTATTACTGAATGTGATGTATTCTATTTTTAATAACGATAAATCGATACTAGGTATCCATTTGTCAATATTTTGAAAAGCATCATCTGGCAAAATTTTATTATTGTTACTAAATTCTATCATACGTTGAGGTGATAAGAAACATAAATTTTTTTAAATTTCACAAGATCCTTTAAATCTCATTTCAATCGAGTTGATTATTTCATCCAACACTACATAGTAAACTTCTATTCGAAATTTTTCAGATGGTGGCGACGAAGTCTCGTGCACTGCTTTTTCTCCAGACATCATTTTTACAGTCTTTTTTCTTGTAATTTTAAAACTACTTTGCTCAAGCCTATTATTAATAGCAAATTTATTTGCATCATTAATTACATTTGTGCAACTTACTTCTGATCTCATATTTTTAAGACGATCTTTTGCAACATCAACTAGCTTTATTGCAGCAATATAGTCAATTGAAATAGATTGTAAGTAATTTGACACTTCTGTAGTTATGGCGAAAATGTTTCTCATAAATATTAGTATTAAGACAAACTCAAATGAAGTTATAATATTTTTTAAACTCTTAGCATATGACATGGAATCTCTATCAAAATCTTTTCCTGTAGAAATTTCATCTAGTGAAGTTACCAAAGCATTACATTTTTCATAGATTACTAATAAAACTCTATCATGCGATGTCCATCTTATGTTTGAAAATCTTTTAAGGCGACGTTTTCGTTGTTTAGGATATTTTAATTCTTGATATTTTAAAAAGACAGCAGTTCGTTTTCTTGCACGAAAGAATTCTACTATACTGGCTACTTCGCCAAAAAAGGATGTAGTATCAGTACAACAGTCACAAGTGTCTATCACGACCAAATTTAATAAATGAGCTGAACACCAAATATAGACGGCTCGAGGATTTTCTTTTTGGATTCTTGTTCTTAATCCTGAGTATTGACCTTGCATGGAGTTGGCTCCATCATATGCTTGTCCTATAAGCTCTTTTTTCCAGTTTATTTGGTATTTTTCTGTTATATTGCAAAATACATTAAACATAGGTACCTAATCCAGTTGCAGCAGCTAAAGCTATAAGTCTTTCTTGCACTTTACCTTCTTCATCAACAAATCGAACAATAAATGTATACTGTTCTACATTTGATACGTCAGTTGTAGTGTCTATTATAACAGCAAATTGTCCCGATCTTTTTACATCTTGTAATATCTTAGAACGAACCATATCAGACATTATATTTAACAATACATTTTGGGATACGTTAGATAAAAAGGTTATACGGTTATGAGTTCTTTTTGAATTAATTTGATCTAAATGTGATCTAAGAGGTGCATGGTAGTTTGACAGTAACTTGATTAGCTCTAAAAAATTACCTCGATTAGCTGAATCAATCTTTTCATTGTTGCCTCTAAGAGCAATTTTTTGTCTTGCGGTAAAAAGCAGAGCTTCTAATATTGATTTTAAAATTTCGCGGTTTTCGGCAACTTGTCGATTTTTAGATTCCACAATGTTTGTATCAATACGTATATTGTTCATGTATAAACCACGTGCAATTTCACTCTGTATGTGATCTGGTGATACTTCATGCTGTGTTATATTTTTATTAATATTTTTATAGTCATTAGAACCATTTATTGCTAAAAAGTTTCGTTTTGCTCTTGGTAAACCAAAAATTTTACAAGTATAGCAATAATATCTATCCAGTGATATTGAGTATGATATCGAAGTACGGCTAACATATTTTCCATCGCCAAGTTTTTTATAATAATAAGATTCATGAAACGATCTGACATTTCCCATTGAATTAATAGTGGTGGTTGGAAAAGTACAGTCTTTTAATTCAGATGGTAATGGCTGACATGGACCTTGTAACGAAAAATGATGAATAAGTTCAGATGACAAATTTTTGGGCCAAAGAGATGGATCATTTTGAAGCACTAAAAATAAATAAATAATAAATTTAAATTCACTTTCAATTAGAATCATAATTAATTTAAAAGCTAGTTCAAAAGTTTTATATAAAATGTATTATTTTTGATAAATACATAAGACATTTAAAATGTATTAAAATGAGAAAAATATTAATTACAATTTGGGACTGGAAAACAAGTAGTAGGGTCATCAATCAGTTCTTCATTTGTAACCTTAACATTTCCAACATCATTTTAAATTACTTCTGTAATAAAACAAATAGACTAATTTTAATTTAAGTAAAATTCTATATTATAAAATTATAACATTATAAAATGGAAAATTAATTTCATCCCATCCATTGACTCGGGTCTAATATGCCCTTGCTATAGCGATTTATTCATCGTTTATTAAATTATTATAAAAATATAAACTTACTAATTGTTATTTAATTTTATAATATAATATAATTTTTATCAAATCTTTAACACTTAACATTAACTTGTAAAAATTTGTATTACATTAAAAAAGGTAAATTACTGTATGAAGTTGTAATTAGAATTTTTTTCATATTATTTGTCACTTGACCTGTCCTAATAAAATTGTCTAGTTTCGCCTATTTTTAAATATAAGAAATATTAATTAGGTTTAACTAAAACATTAGGTAGGTTGCTTAATTTAACCTATTATACTTAATTAAATAATTTAATATACCTATATCATTAAATAGCAAATTGAAAACCAAATAAATTAACAGATTTCTCTCAATATTTAATTCCAATAATTTAAGCTCATAATAAAACTTCAATTTGAACACTTAAATTAATTATAATTAATAAGATAGTTTAGGTAATGATGATTCTTTGATAGTAAAAAAATGTATTTTATTGATTACCTGGAACTGGAAGACATGTTGATGTAGCAAGGACATTCGGTTCTTCATAAGTTAAGTTATCATTTTCAACATCATCATTATTCATTACTTCTATACCTAATTATTCAAATATATCAGTACAGTACTAGTTTTAATAGGTCGATGAAAATACAATTTAAGTGTAAATCTTTTTTATAGATAGATAGTTTGTTATTATTAAATCAAAAATTATTATTTAAATTACAAGTCTACATTCAATTAACATAATATGATAAAATATTTAAAAAGGTATCAAATGATTAGGTTATTAACAAATTGTGTTTGAATATTTTATTAAATCTTATTCAGTAAAATATCGAAATGTAAAATGCTGAAATCCTATTTTGAATCAAAACAACTACCAACCTTTATCAATATTTTTTTAAAATTAATTGTTTAAACTGGCAATTACTTAATTTCCAATTAAAATATTGTTTTAAATAAAAATATGAATATCAATAAGTACAATATAGTACAACTAATGGTACCATTATTTATCATTAAAGCAGTTAACTGAATTGTTTAATTATTGTACCAATTTCTATTACCTTGGTAATCACACACATAGAAATGTTAGTGTTATAATTACCAAAATTACTGTGTCGACCAGCTGATAGTTGAAGTTAGTGGCCAAGGAGTTCAAAATAACTCACTAAAAGTGTTAATCCAAAAACATTTATCGTGACAATAATCAGAATTTATAACAGATATCTAGTAGTAGTGATATTGTAATTTTTTTATTTCATTCAAACGTTATTAGGTGCCATATTAACAATAACCGTCTATGAATCTTAATTATTTATGCTACTTAAAATTAATTTATACTTCGTAAGTTGTGATGATTAAATTGTAGGTCCAATCAACAATGTAATGGTATTATTTTAACAGCATCAAATTACTTCGGTAAAACTTAATATAGTTAAAATAACCCTTATGGCATTTAAAATTATACTAACTATATAACTGTTAAAATAAATATATAACGAGTATTCAATTTGGATATAATATGGCGTGTTGTTAAGACATTCAACTAGTTGAATGTTAAGAGAAAAAACATTTATATGAACACCATATACCTTATTTAATATAAATACAATAATATTGTATTTATTTTAACTACGAGAATTGAATTTATGTGACCAATAAGTTTCTTTATTTTAAGATTCAGTGGTGTTAAATTAACATCAGTAATATTCATATTAAATGTTTGTTCAGTTGGATGAACTACGTACATGATAATTTGATAACAATATATTATGATTTTGTACTATTTATAGAATCAATATTCACTATATTGAAACAATTACTGGAAACACCCTCATTAGTGGTCTGTGTTATTCTGTATTATCATGATGGCGATTAACATTAACCACTATTTTCGTTTATATTTTTGCTGTTTTGCCTACCTCCAGTGCTGTTAAATTTTCAAATGTTCATCAATATTCAATTACACTCCGAGAGTGAAGTCGTTCCAACGGATTTATAATGTCCAATTTCAACCTAGTGTACGAGGTAAGTACTAAGTTGTCTTTATTCATTTAGAATCGTTACACAGTTACGAGTATTGTACTTTCACATAGCGTTGTTTCAAATTTAATTTTAAATTTAATATTTAATAAAAAAATCATATAGTAATATTAAGTCAGGTACATTCTTAAATTAATATAGTCTTTGTTTCCTGAAAATGATAATGTAAATTCAAATTTGGGAGATATTTCAACATATTCAATTGATTGTACCAATATTTATTCATCATCATCCACTTCATCAGACTTAATAAATTATCCACAACCTACAACATCTACTTGTTCTGTATCAAACGATACTACTAAACGTTATTCGCCTTATTCAACGCCAACATCAATTATCTCTGCAGTTTCAACAAGTTCAACTAACCACCCAAAATATGGTACATATCTGCCCATGGATTGGACAAATGAGGTAAAATTGTATTCATTAACTTAAGTTTCTCATATTGAAATAAGTATTTTTTTATTGCAGACATATATATAACAACTTTATTAAGCGGACTGCCCACCGTGCGGGTTGCCAAAAGACACAGTATACAAAGTTCAATATTGAAATACATAGGATTGTTAAAAATTTAAAATTATAGTAAGTGAATATACAAGTAAAATTGCTGTATGTTCCAAGGATGAGACAACTATTAGGTAAAATTAATTAAGATTTAAATGAAAATGAAAATACAGATTAAATATTGAATAATAAGATAAAATAAAAATAAATAAAGTTTATACAGAAGATAAACGATGATATTACAGTTTACGAATATAAGTGGTAGTTTATAATATTGAGTGTATCCCTTAGAATACATAAACATATTTTTACTAGCTCAGAGATATTTAGTCCATGGGTTCTGAAAAAACTTCTCAGAAAGCAAGATGCGGTTCCTCGGGCCCCAAACCATAAACCCACGACGTCCCAGTTGTTGATGTTGTATTGGTTCTTAAGTATGGGGACGCATGGTTGGTATATCGCCCTCTTTTCCTCGTCCACTGCTGTATCTTGCAGGGGGTTATTTGTTTCCCAACGAATTGTTGGGTCTAAAATGAGTCCATGGTTTTTTATCCTGTCCAGCACTATAATATCAGCGCGGCGGTTTTGGGTGATGCCGTCATTAGTTGTTTCACAGTGAACTTCCTCATATACTTCGAAATTTTTACTCCGGAATAGGTCGGCTATTGCTGAACGAACGCGATGATGAGCCGCATTTCGCAGTAACTCAGTCTTTGGACAGGAGCCTCTAATGTGTGGTAGTGATTCAACAATATTATTCTCATTGCATAATTCATTTCTGCAATGGCGACTACCACCCACGCTGCGACCCCCTGTTCCGCGGTTAGACATTGAGTTAATCGATGCTTTTATCGCATTGGTCCATTCACTGCTCGATAAACCACCTTTGTTCGATACCCAGGCGTTTGTGAGAGTGCATTTATCATACCAGAGTACACCGATACCCCTCTGACATAGTTGTTTCCATTTGTTAAATTCACTCATGCGCAACTCTGAGCGGATGGCCTGAGCATTTTGACCTATTACGTTACCCAAACGGAGACGACACTTGGCTATTTCATCTGGGAGATCGCGGACTGCCTCGAGATGTCGGTCATTTATTCTAGACAACTTCTGTGCAATTGCCAGGTGCTGTAAGGAAGCTTCCCAAAAAGTTCGTAGCATACCCAAACCACGGACTTTGCGGCCGCTATAGAATACTGGAATGGGGGTATCAGCTGGTAGCCCACATATTTCTCTAACACCTTGACGTATTAGCATATCTGCACGTTCCAGAAATGATTGATGGAGAAGATCGACTGGTGTTGTTTGCAGAGGATAGATTAGTTTTGGGTAGACATATTGGTTGAGTATATTGAGTTTTTGGTCACCTCTTAGCAATGGTGAAGTGACTAAGTTTCTAAAGTCTTTTTCCAGACTTATTAGGAATTCTTTTTGATCAAAAATAATTTCATCTTTGAAGTTAATTCCCAAGTATTTTATGCGATCGGTGTCGCTTAGTGATGGAATTACGGAAGAATCCAAAAGAGTAATTACTTTTGGCATAAGATTTCCGTTTTCTATATTGATTGCATGGGATTTCGACGGGTTTATTTGCATTCCCACTGAAGAGAACAAGTCTCTGGCCATATCAACCAGTACGGTGGCGCTTTCTAAATCTTTGGCTATGATAGTTGTGTCATCGGCAAATCCTATTACTGAGATGTTGTCAAGATTATCGTTTAACTGGAAACCATGTATGCTAGCTACTCCTGGGTCGGAAATTTGCTTTAGGACGAAGTCTTGACAAATATTGAATACCGTAGGAGAGAGCGGAGATCCTTGAGTTACACCTCGAAGCATGTTTATTGGTTTAGAAGATTTCCTGTTCACTTCGACGGTTATGTTGTTGCCGGAAATTAGAGAGAACACTAGGCTGCGAAGGTTTGGCGGAATCGGTAGAGACTCCAAGGTCTGTTTGATATGATTGTGGCCAACTGTGTCAAAAGCTTTTGCGATGTCAAGAAAAACTACACAACCGGATGATTTATTTGTTTTAGCCATTTTGAGAACGCCATTGACTATTGATGCGTTGATATGTGTGCCTGGTATCCCGGTTACAAAGCCCCTCTGATGACAGGTAAGTTGAATGTGACTACGCAGTTCCTGGTCTAAACTTCGTTCGATTATCCGCCTAAGGACGCTGAATATGGTAATTGGACGCCAGTTTCCGATGTCGGATTCGTGGCCTTTCCCTTTATATATTAAAATTGTCCTACCGGTACGAAGTTTAAGTGGAACGTAGTTCCATTTGATCATTATGTTCGCGATATTACAGATAGCGCGAGCGCCATGTACGTGTCTTATTGTTCGTAATACAATGCCGTCCACTCCAGGTGATGTATCAATAGCAATAGATTTAATAGATTTTTCTATTGAGTCTAGTGCAACCGAGAATGGTGCCAAGTTTTGGTCGCCTCCTGGGTCATACGATTCGCGGACGGAGTTGTTGGCGGTCTCAGAAATACCTCGAAAGTGATTCTCTATCGCGTCTAATTCGATGCCTATTTTTGTCTTGTTTGATGAGTTTAGAAGGCGGTTTGCCACCTTCCTCCTTTGGTTGGCGTATTGCCATTGTGCCATGTCGTAATGGTATTTATCACGGGTCCTTTGGGCTTGGCGTTTTGTTGCGCGTTGCGGGTTTGATGATTCTCTGTACTGGCGATCCATGACATTGCGGTGACCTTGCTTGCGCTTTCGGTAGAATGCGACCGCTGGATTTTGGGGGCCTGGTAGTCGATTGTTGGCTTCGAAGAGGAAAGTGGAAAACTTGGCAACAAGTTTGTCAAATTCGTTTATAGAGCTTTCGTTCGGATTTTGTACTATGAAAGATTCGAATTGATTGGCGAAGGAGCCTGCTTCCTGAATCAAATTTTGAGATATGTCGGCTACCACCGCGACTGGTTGTGGATTAGTGGCTTGGATATTGCGGATGGGTGCCAAGCTGGTGTTTGACGGATTGCTGCTACTAGAACCGGATGTCGCTGGCGTTGTATCGATTAGTCTTTGGGCTCTGATTGCTGCGCAAGGCCCGGAAGCTTTTGCCAAGTGTCCATTTAAAGAGACAAAATCCTTGCCACACCCGGGACATTTAGATTTCGGTTTTGATGGGATTAGGTTGTGTGGAGCTACTAGTGATGGTTGAGACAGGGTTTCGTTTTGAGAGGCCATTTTAGACGGGGCGTGTCCCTTAGTGTGCGTGTGGCGGCAACCGAATAAACAGATGTGTTCCCCGTTGGGGTGGTATGTAGGCAACCACGATGACGCCCGATTACGCGCGGTGAGATTAGTTAGCGACCTAGAATGGTCTTGAAACGGCGGCGCTCGTTATCTACGACGGCTTAACTAAAGTAATACTGTTCAAAGGTTACTCACCAATATGTAGTACTGTCCAAGGTGGATTTTTATCATGACTCAACAGCGAACACCGGTTCGTATGCGAACTATTTATCGTGAAGTGATATCCGGTGGTGCGAGATAAGACACGTGCGCCAATTACGGCAGGCACCAATGTTGTTATTTCTCAACCGGAATTTAACCGGAACTCACTCGGATGGGTGTAACGGATTCGGCGTGGTGAGACGGATATTTTGGTCCCGGGTGCGTAAAGAACGAAGCACATTTACCAAAATTAGATATAAAAAACGACAGAGCTATGCGGAGACACGTTATAGCACTGATAGTATTACAACTGCTGCATACGAGTAATGATGGTCGATACGTTTTAGCAGATTCAGTTTTAAATAAAGGTCATTTATCTGACGATGGCCAAAATGCACTAACAAAGTTATTAATTAAGTTTTTATTCCAAGATAAATGCAAGTATGTACCTACAATATATTGTTTCATTTATTATATTAGTATTACTTTCTGCATAAATTATATTACATTTTAACATAGCTATTAAATTAACAAAATAAAATTGTTTTCTCATCTTAAATTAAGTAGGTATACAAAATGGAGAAACTTTTATTAACCATATAGGTAGTTATATTTTAATAAAAATAAATTTATAATATAACATACTATAGGTTCAATAAAGCGAATAATTAAATACAATTTTATAGTTTTAGGCACCCAACAATAAAATTAGTATAATAATTTTATAATAAATTTATAGGTGTTTTTATTTTGTATACTTCAATACCTATGTAGAAGTTGTATTTACTATTTAGTTACTTGTGTTTTCATGTATAATATCTATATAAACATTTATATTAGTTGAGTCTTTCAATTAAAAAAATATAATTTATTAGATATTGGCAAAGCTGGGCATTAACAATTTAAAAAGTTAAAGTTAATTTAATTAAAATTTTTAACTTACTAGTTACTTTTGGATTTTCACTATCTTAACTACTCATTTGCTTTAAATTTATTTTTTAATTAACGTGAAATTAACAAATTAATTTTTCATTTTAAGAATTAAGTTAAGTTAATTTATTTTGTTTTTAATTTTTTGTCATTTCATTATATGAATCAATTTTGTTGTCATGTCAAAAAAATATTTGCCACGAATTGTTTAAAGTTAAAAATTTTATATTTTCCCAATCACTCTGTACTCTAAAGGAACACTCTCTATATTTTTTATTTTATAATAAAAGGTTTTATGTAATTAAATTAATTACGAGTATATCAAGCAACAATAATAAATAATTTAAAAAAATAAAGTACTCTATCGTAGTGTTTTTTCTATGTTTTCAAGAAATCTTAGACTAAAATCACCCATTACAAAACTTTTTGTTATTGATGCATATTATCTTAAAGTTAATATGTTAAAAAAAAATCATTAACTTGCCCAGCCTTTGATATTGGACACTTCTTTGTTATTGTTGTAACAAAATATTATAATTATTTTTCTAAAAACTAAACGTTTTCAGAGGTACTGACTTCTTTTTCAAGAAAATTGCTAAACTTATTGTAGAAATATTTCCTCAAGAGAAAGAGGTATGTTTGCGCAGTATTTGTTTTCTCTCTCTGATTTACCTTTACTATTTACCTTTACCTTCCTAGAGAGTTTATTTCATAGCTGCTAAAACTGAAGGTAACCATCAAACCCACGCTAAAGGAAAACTAGTTGAACGATGGAAAAATGTAGCTAGACGCCTTCGTAGTATTGGTGCAATTGAATTTGATAGAAAAAAAAGTATTCCTGTATTAGAAAAACCTGTATTTGCTGGTACTTATATTTTATAAATTATATAAAAATAAAAATAATATTATACATTGTAATTGTTACCTAATAAATATATATATATATATATATATATATATTAATACCTATGTTTAAGATGATCTAACATTGGCTAAATTATGGCTTCAAGAAGGACTATCGGCAGACTTTAAATCTGTTAAAGAAAAGTGGATTTTAACATATGATTTGAGGAGATCAGAAATACTTAATTCAGATACCAAACTTAATTTGTGTGATATATTTAATAGTTGGCCTATTCTCAAAAGCCCAAGAGGATATGAATTGGTTAGTACTTGTATTTGATTTTTTTTATACACTCAAAAGGACACCAAAAATTTTAACGATTTCATATAAATTTAAAATTTTGTAGGTAACATTTATTTACATATTTAGTTAGATGGGTAGTGTTATGTAAAAATAAATTAACAGAAACAGTGTATAATGATTTATTGGGTCCTTCTGTTAAAAATAAAATCAATATAATTGTTATATTTAGTATATTATGAATTATTAATTAAATTTGTCTTTTATAAAACATGTTGGCCATGTTGATTCAAACCCCCTTACAACAGTTCTATAAATTAAAAAAATTTATAAATTTTAATATATTATTTTTTTTAAATTTACTATAACATGTTATTATTATAATATCGTTCGCCCCATATAAAAATAAAATTCCTGTGAAACGGCACTGGTGTTTAGTTGCATACATGAGTGAATAAAATATTTTTTTCTTTGTTCTTAACTGTAATATTCTTCGATTTTAGGTATGCGAAGATTTTAATGTATTATATCCTATGCAAAAAGAGTTGTTTCAAAATTGGAACACTTTTTATGATAAGTGGATTTTAGTTACTGATAAACTGATAAATATTAGAAGAGCATCAATTAAAGATGTAATTGCTAAAGATTTGATCAAACAATTAGATAATTTTCAACAATCAAGTAAATTTAATATTTTGTTTTTATATTTTAGGTATACCTTGTCTATAATTCATTATTATATGTTTTTGTAGACGGCAAGGTTAATATTGTTTTGAAATTACAACTTATACCCTACCTATTACCAACTAAAACATTGATAAGATCTTCTGACCCTAAAAGTAACAAAAAGAATTGGAAACCATCATCAGGAGAGTCTGCAGCTGCTTTTATCACACATATTGCTGTGTTTTATCAGAAATATTATATTAAAATGTTCAGCTTATAATATGTATTATCTGCATTTTTTTTGTAGAACATATCTCAATTAGAGACTGATATAGCACAAAGACGAGAAAAATATCAGCATGTTGGCAGTCAAATCCAACCGTACATCTTAGTAGTGGGAAAGGATTTATTTTCCATTGATGAAACTTATATTCGTGTGGACAACCAACTATGGAATTTTAACTGCCCATTAAAAGCATTTGATTCATGTTTCAAAGCATACTTTACATTCAACTGTGTATACCCTCGTGAGTGTTATGAATCTTGGATGTTTTTCCAACACCATTTATACAGTTTAAAAACAGATTATGATTTAATGACAGCTGTACTTTCGTCCATTAATGACCAATTTATTTAAATTTAATATCCTAATTTATTTAAATAATTATTTTATTGTTATTAAACGGACTTGTTTTCTTTTAAAATGTTAAAATATAAATGTTTTTTATGTTTTTCTGTGCATAGAAGTATACCACAGCTAATTTGGCATTTAAAGCTTATTCATAACACGAATGAAAATTCTTTTTTTCAATGTAAGCAAGGTTCTTGTTGTCGTGATCTAATAGGTTTAGATAAGTTCCGCCAACATTTAAAAAGACACCATTCTTCAACTGATCTTGTTAATAATACAAATTCTTCTTTACATACAACTGAAGCTAATTTCCCTCAAGAGTTATCTTTAAATGTTTCACATAGTAGTGCGACTAGTTTAAATTTATATAATTACATTAATCCAAATAGTAACTTAAAAAATGATTATGAGCTTTCTGAAGAAGCCATTTTATTAAATGAACTTGTGGTAACTACCCATAATTCTGATACTAAAAAAGATAATGTGTATAAAAATAAGGTTGAAAAAAGTGTTTTAATGTTTATTTCAAAATTGGCTTCCAAACCAAATGTTACTAGCTCACTATTACAAGAAATAATATGTGGGGTAGAAGGTATATTTTCTTGTGGTATCATATCAGACTTAAAACACAGTGTTATGCCCGTTCTTAATAAAATGAATAATTATCAAAAATCTGAAATTGAAAACATGTTTGATACTTTAGAAAATGCTTTTTCTCAAGTTAAAACTGAATATCATCGTACCAATTTGTTTTTGAAAAATAATCTATTTTTTAAACCAGAAACTGTTATCATTGGCTATACTAATGAAAAAAAATTGGTTAATAATATTGTAGTGACCCGAGCTATGGACAGTTTCGTGACACGTACAGATAACTTATTTAACGACGGTGCACTTACTCTCGTTCAACAACAACTTCGGTGGTTCGGAGAATTAAAAATGAATACACTTTGTTTAATAATAATAAATGTTTTTATTAACAATAATAATATAATTTAGAAAAACTGATATATGAATTTGAAGACAGAGTTTTCACTCTGCCTGAGAAAATAGGAAAAAAAGTTAATTTTAATAAGTAATTTAAGCGACCAGGTCCGGCGGCGATGTGAGGCTATTAAGGCTTCACGACCGGTTGATCACTTAAATTTGGGACTTCTAGCTCTTCTCTATTTCTTCTCTATTTCTTATTTGTAATGTTCGAATACAGGCCTTTTATATAAAATCTAACCGTGGCGTGATCTCGCCTGATGCTTAATCGGGACCACGGATTGGTTGAGGGAATGGCGTGATTAGCATTTATTAATCACGCCACCTTTCGCTAATAGGCATATAGTGAACCGCTAGGCATTTTAATAATTGGTAAAAATTAATGATAGCAATATTACATGCGTTTGCTCTTTGCGGAATAATTAATATATTATGTAACACGCCGGTTCACTACAATATTGAAACTCTTACTATGGTACCTGTTCAATGTCACCTTTTGTCGATGAAACTGAATTTAAAAAACTTTTTGCAACTCCCCGGTGTTTATAATACAATAATAAATTATATAGATGATACATCCAAAAATAATGAAGTATTAACATCGTTTTTAAATGGATCAACGTGGAGAAACATAAAAATTAAATTCAAAGGTAAAATTGTTTTACCAATTTTTGTTTATTATGACGATGTTGAAATCGGAAATCCTCTAGGATCACATTCGGGGATCCACAAAATGGGGGGTGTTTATTATACAATTGCTGCACTTCCTCCTGAGTATCTTTCTTCACTTGAAAACATTTTTACAGCATATTTATTTCATTCAAATGATAGAGAAAAAAAGTTTTCAAATAAGCCAATTTTTTTCTGCTTTGATTAGAGAAATATTCGATTTACAAGAAAATGGCATAAAAATAATGATAGATTCTACAGAGCTAACTATTTATTTTGCTTTAGGTCTGGTTTTAGGGGATAACTTGGGATTGAATTCGATTCTTGGTTATGTTAGCAGTTTTTCTGCAAATTTCTATTGTCGCATATGTCGGTCACACAAATTAGATATGCAACAAATGTGTGTGGAATCTGAGATTTCAATTAGAAACATACAAAACTATGAAACCGACCTTGCAACACAGAATCCTTCCTTAACTGGTATTCTTGAACCATCTATTTTTCATCAGATTCCTTATTTTCATTGCACTAATAATATTGTATGCGACTTTATGCATGACACTGCGGAAGGTGTAGCACGTTATGACATGGCTTTAATTATTTTTGGAATTATTGAACAAAAGTGCTTTACATTGGAGGAATTGAATAATCGAATAATAATGTTTAACTATGGTGTGACAGAAAAAAAAAATTCTCCTCCAATTATTCGAGATAGTGATATTAAAAAAGGTTTTATTATTATGTCTGCATCAGAAATGCTATGTTTTGTAAGATATTTTTGTTTGATGGTTGGAGAGTTGGTCCCTTATGAGTCATTATATTGGAAACTATCCCACACAGCATTGTAATATTATAAATATATTTTATGATTGTTTGACAAAATATATAGATATTTGATAAACATTTTCAGGTGGTGTTCAGTTGATATTTGAATATTTTCAAAATATTTTCAATATCTTTGTATGACCAATGAATTAACATTTTCAAAATATGTGATATCTATATTTCTAAAATATTGCAGTAATTTTTTGTCAAAATATTACTTTTAGTGGTTTTAAAAACATTGTAGTAAAATATTTTCACATTATTTCTAGTTGAAGTTTTGAAAATATTATATGAATAGATTTTCAAAATATTTGTTGTATTAGTTTTGAAAATATTGTTTGTATTTTTGTTGACATTTTATTATTGTATTTTTTTACTTTAATATTATTATACAGTATAATATTATCTTTGCAACATATTAACTCATTAAATATGATAAACTCAGATACAATTTGGTAGTCATAAAAAAAAAAAAAAAAAGCCGATAAGATAATGGTGGTGGAAGTTCGTCCTTCGTCGCTTCGCTCCTCGGACAAGATAATGGTGAGGAGTGTATAGCACTTTCTATCATGGGATCACCTGGTTTACGATAGTTTAGTTGTATGGTACTTTACATTTGAATGCAATGATAAATCATTGTAAGTTAAGTACAGGATACAGTAGTTGGGTGGGATACACGAGATGCATTGCTAGATTAGGCATTATTGGATAGATTTTGGAATTATTTTATATTATAAAAAAAAAAACGATTCTGAACGAAGATGAAGATGTCAGCCTTAAATTGTAATATATATTTTATTTTAATATCCTAGATTGGGTTAAATTTACATTTGTCTATTCATGTGACTTCTGCTCGTGAGCATTGGACAAACCAGGATGTGCATAGATAGGGCGTAGGTAAATACCATATTATTTGCCTAAATGCACTATCGTGACGGTACCACCCGACCCCGCCGTCCATATATGCTGAATGCTCCGTGGCTACGTCTATTTAAATATTAATAATTAATAATAATATATAAAATCCGCATGTTTATGGAACTGATACACACATTAAAATAACTGGAAATTGGAAGTTAGTAACGTTCTATTCAACCATGTAAAGGTACGTTATACACCTTGTGTTTACAATCTACCAATATTTTGTATAGAACAGCTGTCAGCTACTGATTATATTATAATAAACTTAATCTATTTAATTATCTTTATCAGCTGTGATATTACATAATATTTTATTTACATTCCACTGCCACTTGATATTCGTTAAGGGTCATAATTGATCACGGTATTTAAAATAAATTAAGTACCTAATAACCATGTATTAATTTTTATTGTTTTAAATAAATATGGTTACACATATAGTTGTGTTCATTCATTGTGCAACTATTACATATTAACTTCGAGACGAGTCATTTTCCACACATTTCATAGAGATGTCAATATGTAAGTTTTATAAGCACCAATCATTACTATTACATGCCTACTTAAAATGTATTAATATATTCAATTATTTAATATTTACTTATTGTTTATTATTTAGATATTACAAATGGCTGCATAATATTATCATCGAATGTGAATCTAATGTAACCAAACTCTGCTGATGTTATACTCGGTGAACTGTAGAACGAATTATGATTTACCTCTCAACTGGTTTAGTATAGAGGTATTCCAAATAAATTTGACCAAATTACTATAGAGTACAGACTAATAATTATAATATTAGTAATTAAAATTAAGTCATTAAATCAAGTAATTTTTTGTTTTATTATTTTATTACATTTCATAAAATTAACAGTGGATTTATACAGTGGTTTAATTCTAGGTTCAATAGATACACAGTTGGTAGTTCATTAACAATATCAAATAATAGACATTTTTGAAATGTTAAATCAAACGAAGGCCATCGAAAGATTCAAATAGTTTCAAACCTTTAATCGATTAAATATTTGGAATCTGTAAAAAAAAAACAAATTCTATGTAATACATTAGTACAAACACAAGCAAAATAAGTGGCTTTTTAAATATTTACCTTTAGAATAATATATTAGTTTATTATAATATATTTAACGAATTGTTATTATTCAAGTTTTATCATGGTTATATGTGTAATGTATATGAAGTATTATGAATAAAGAAATTTGAATAAAATATAATTATTTATTTATAATCATTGCACATTCATTAAGTTACAGGGAAAAAAAAGTACAGATTGATGTGTCTTAAACAATGTAAGTTATATTTAGAAAATACAATTTTATTTAGAGGTTCATGTCATCAAAGTATTTAACACTGGAATATAGGCTTGTTATAGCACTGATATAAAAGTTATGAACACACTATAAGTTATGATCCTAGACGCCAAACTTATGCTAATTTAAATTTCCCTGCTAAAATACACAATTGAATTAACCTAACACTGATTAGAAATGGATAAATATCTATTGCCAAGAGTATATCATTGATACATTTTAATTGTATTTAAATATAACAATAAACGGATACCTAAGAAATGTTGATAATACAAAAATACATTTAGCAGTGAAGCTAATGGTATATAGTTTAATTTTATCAATAAGAAAATCTAGATTTCTGCATATGTAAAAAAAAAAAAAAACGCATTAATTATAAGGTTAGTGCCCTCACACTTTTTATCCAGGCTTGGGACTGGCAACTAAAGATAATATTATGTAGGTAATTAGTTGGCGGTTTACACGTTCCTTTTTGAGTCCAATACCAATCAGATTGTATACAGGTGATGCTTATAATTTATTTTTAGTTGTGTAAAGTTTTGTTTCTTTCCGATTGGAAAATATTGTTACATTCTTTTTAGAATGATAACATATACATCTTTACTGTTGTTTGGCCACCTTTTTTCAGCAACTGTTGTGTCATTGACGCAAACCCAATTGGAGGTTCCTTGTCTCAGATATGCTATGTAATGGCCAGAGCTCGTGTCTTGTCCAATATGTAATATTGCGGCTTGAGTTTTATATTGTGCTCCAGCAATTTCTAAAATAGCAGATGGTACACCACTAAGTTTTAGATCTGTTATCTTGTTGGAAACAAATTGTTCATTTACAAATGTTGTAGTAAATAGTTTTAGCTGAATAACTAAATACTCATTTGAAACTATTATCTGGTGTTTACTTTCATAGTTTCCAATTTGATCACAATTATTGCACCTGTAGTCACATATTCTATTCCATACATTTTGATCAGTTGACAATAATGTTTGCAAAGTTTGTGATCTCTGTGGTGGAATATCTAAATGTAGGATCAAACTTGTAGGTGTATTACTGGTTGTTGTATGATAACAATAATTGCAACGAGTGCTATATAATTCTTGAAATCCAAATAATGAATCAAATGTAAGTCTACTACGGTTCATAAGTGCTTCTAAAAATTGTACACAATCTTGTTGCACTGGCAGAGTATAATATATTGTCTCGTTGTCCAAATATTGTCTGATTGTTCGGGTATCACATGAGACACTGTTACTTGTGTATTCGTGTAGACATTGTTGAAGTGATGGTCCCAGTTGATTATTGCGAATTTCATTTGCAAGAGATTCACAATGAAAAAGAACCTGTATGACAGAATTAGCATAACATGATACACCATCAATATTAGTAAAGCCACAAATACCACTTGATGTAATGCCAACTTGATTCTTAATACTTGATATTTTCATTTCTTTTTGATTTTTCAATGGAGTTACATTATCGTTTCTAGTGTCTAATAATGTATTTGACCTATCATTGAAATTTTCTGGAACTTTGAGAGTATCACTATCAACCTGTATGAATTCAATATCATCTATGATATTGTTATTATTCAGTATTTCAGTGGATTTAGTTTTAGTTTCTGGTATCAAGATAGTATCACTATCAACCTGTATGAATACAATATCGTCCATGTTATTGTTATTCAGGACCATTGGTGATTCAATTGATTTTTGTAAAGGACTTCCATCAATTAAGGCAACGTTTGGTTTAATCAAATTGTTTATGACATTTTCTTGTACAATTTGATCATCAACAGTCTCTGAATATTTTTTTATTTCCTTGCAAGTATCTATGTCCATAAGCAGAATAGGTTTGTGATCACTTATGAGCGACTCGTATACCAAAGCTGCAATATCAATATTTGTAATGGCATTGTCAATGGTTGTTCCGTAATCTGTAGTAATATCGTCCACCAATACTTTGAAATTAAATTGTTTTAATATTTGAACTAGTTGTTTTGGCGGTTTGTTGAAGTTTATATTGAAATCACCAATGAAAACCACATTGGTTTTGGTTGAAGCTACCGTTTCAATGAAATTACAAAGCTTCTGTACCGGAAAATTTGGCGATGAATATATCCCAATGTAGGTAACATTTTCAATGATTAGTTCAATTGCTTCTAGGTGTGTGTTTTTCTTTTTATCTTGAAGCAATGTTGAATTGGTGGTTATTTCTTTATAACAAATGGATTCTTCAACAAAACAAATTGAACCACTTTTACCGTTTGCATGTATACTATCTATTCTACAGCATTCAATGTGGTTCTTAATGGTGTATGTGTCAGTTGGTTTTGAACCGGTTTCTTGGAAAAACATTATTTGAGATTGTAAAAGTATGATGTCCGCATTCATGTGAGCTTCATATTTTTTTAAAGACCTTATATTATGTGACATACAGGCAAGTGGTACGCTGCGTGTCATAATTCTTGAAAACCGTGGAATAAGAGCACAACTCGGTTTCCTAAGTCTGCACATCTCATGTTCTACTTTTGCTGAAGGTTTTGGTGGCTTTGCAGGAAAGTAGTCTATACGCAAACCTTGTGCTGAAGTTGCTCGACTACATCCAACATATAACATATTGCATTTCAAGTATTTTTTGGGTATATGAAATGCTACGGATTGATATGTGGCACCTTGACTTTTGTGTACCGTTAATGCCAAAGCTTCGACTAAAGGCAGTTGCATTCTAGTAACTTTGTGATGCTCTGCATTACCGAGTTGAAATTCTAATTTTATGATTTCAATTGGTGTCCACTTGCACATATCATCTGTGTGTTCACCTTCGGGTTTAAGTTTGTCTTTAATCTTCTGTCTAGTTAGTGACCCAACATCTGGCTCATCAAACTTGATCCAAACTCTTTTTGCAACTTCTTTACCTCCTGCAGTCTGCCCTTTGTTTATTTGCATGAGTTCTCCAATTGCACCGTTCACTATGCCGTCTTCAGTTAAAATGTTTGCTATCACCATGTACTTGGCCGTTTCTTTTAATATTAATCTTAAAGGTAAGCCCATAGTCTTTTGTCGTGGCAGTTTCTTGGCAGATTCAATATCTTGTCGTTTCGCAGACGTATCAATAGCTTCAGATATGAAACTAACTTGATTTATAGAGTTAAGCACTCTTGTGTTCATTTCGTCTACTTCATTATTAGTAGCCCAAAGATGCATTACTTGTGGTTGAAAAGTAATGTCTAGCTGCGTAATAAGGTTTTGGAAATATTTTACATCAGCTTCCTCCAACTGTCCTCTGGCCAACTTTGTTAACATAATTGCAAATTGTTTATCATCTTTTTGGCGCATTATTTCAGTCAACTCATAAAACTTGAATGTTTCCCAAATATATTTAATTGATAACATTTCTACTGCACTTGGAAATTTAGACAATATTTCTTCAAAACTATCGTATAATGGTGTTGCTAATACCGGTGCCAATTGAAAGAAATCACCAAATACTATAATATTTATGTCACCAAATGGTTTATTTATTCTTAATATAGACCTCAACCGCTGATCAATGTATCCAAGAGTTTTTATGCCTACCATAGAAATTTCATCAATAATCAAAAGCTTAACATTGGCAAATTGACACCGTAGTGTATTTGAAATATCTGAACTCAACTTTGGTAGCAGTCCGACAAATTGATTCAATGGCAGTTTGAATGCTGAATGAAGTGTTACACCTTTTATTCCATATGCAGCTTTACCTGTTGGTGCTGTCAGTAACACAGGGGGCAGTGACAAATCATCTACATGCGGTCTGAGATTTGCTATCCGAATTACAGACTGTGCTAATGCTCGTATAAGCATTGACTTTCCAGCTCCCGCTGGTCCAGTGACAAATGCCTTTATTGGAGGGTGACCTTTACCCCACAATTGACTCCTTATGACATGAGTTGTATGATATAAGAGCTGGCGTTGACCGTCGTTTAGACATCCAATTAAATCTTTGAACTGTTCATTGTCTATGAGGTGCACTATTATCTTTCCACCATCTTTAGGAGCATCAACATCTGATGTATTTGAAATTTCCACATAATCTCCAACATCGTTTATCAGTACATCGTCTGGTACCCAATCTTCATCTTCTTCTTCTTGAACCTGATTATTGTTATGACCTTGTTCCCCTTCTACTTGGATTTCGTTATCATCTAATTCGGTTTCTTCTACTTTATTGAACTGTTGGTACAACTTTTTTATTTGAACAATGTTTGTTTCATACACTTGTTTACAGTTAATATCTAACAAATCGATTTTTTCATCGCGCCATGGTAAAAATAACATAATATTTTCTCTGTAAAAGTCTTGTTCATTTTTATCCACATTAAACCTAACATAACGTATGATTTTTCTAATTTTACGTTTATGTATATACTTGTTTGGTTTTCCGATTAGAGTGGAATCAATCGGATAAGTGGTTTCAGGTTCATTATCAGTGTCCAAATCAGAACTGTCGTTAGCAGGTTTTTTTTTACCACGAACTTCATAATTGGAGGCAAATTCAGCTAATGTCACATCTTCAAGACTGTATGGTCTACATGAATAGTATTCAGTTAGACCATCAAAAAAAATGTCATCAGATTTTGAATCCATTTCTCCTCTAACTGCCATTGGTTTCAACATTCGAGTTCTTTTATCAGGATGGCTAGTGTTTATAAATATATACCCAGTTGATGTATTACATTGCTTCATGCCTAAGCATGTGTACACTGCTTCCTGTGCAGAAATTTCCTGACTCCCAGAAAACGTTGAAGCTATCTTCTTCAATTGTTCTTTGACCGATAAATCAGTAGAAGATTTAAGATTCTCAACAATGTCCCTCATTAATTTTGATATTCCTCGTTGACTTTTTCCAATATACTCGATTACATATCTAACACAAGAATAAACGTCCAATATAAACTGTATATCCATGTTAGATTGCCATAATGGAAATAATTCTTCGTTGAATCCAGATATCATACGCTGTTTTATTGTTCGTTTTAGAAAAACTGTTGGCCGTTTGATAACAGTTCGAATAATGGATTTATATTCGTTAACGTCTTTTATTGACAATTTTTGTAAAATATCTTCTAATGATGGATCTGAAGTTGAGTCACTGTCCTTGAAGTCCCTGAGGTATTGCAGAAGTTTTTCATACTGTTGTGTACGAATTTTTCTCGTGATTGGATTACTATTATCTTCTGTAAGCGGGGTCAATATACAAGTTTCATTCATTGGTGGATATGGTATGTTGAAGCGACACTTTTTCATTTGTTTGTCTTTGTCAGTCCTGTAACAAGTGTGTGTATGGTTATGAGTATTTTTATGTAAATACTGATGTGCAGGACTGCTATCGTCTACAATACACGTAATGTATTTGTCAATTAATGCTACACAAGCACCAAATGTTTCCGGTTTGGCTGGGTCGAATACAGGAGCATTGTCTAACCACAACAGCATATGAACATGTGGACTCCCTCTATGTTGGTATTCGACACGATAAAAGAAATGTTTCACATTATGTTCTTTGAAAATGACATTTTTGGATTTGATCAATTTGAAAAGTGCTCTAAACCTATGATCAAAATAAGTAGCACAAACAACTGGGTCTTGTCGAATTAAATCTGATTTTTGTGCATAACTTAGGACAGTATCATCAGACAATGTTTTGGAATAACGTAGTTTATACAAAATCTTCAACAAATCAGTCCAAGTTGATTCACTGGGACTAAATGTTAAGAATAATGTCGGTTGACCTTCTTGACGCACCATGGCAAAAACATTTTTTCTCATAGCTGCCAAATATGAAGGTGAATTTTGTACGTTGTGTAACATTCGGTATCCTTGATCGTTATCTATCATTGCATTTAAAACTGCTGGATTTGCTACTTCATTTGCAGTTGTGTTTCCTTTTTTGTTTTTACGTAAAACAATTTGCACATTGCTAGCAATTAATTTTTGAACTAAAACTTTGCATTTAAAAAACAAGTTTGATGAGTTTGACGCAAACCTCCGATCTACGTTTAGCAGTTCAGACCTTACTACTTTTGAATAATTTTTTAAAGGCGATTTATTTGTGCGTGGATGCCCACCAAATAAATCAGGAAAAGCTTTTTCCTCTGCGTGATCATCAATAAGAATAGATAATGGTTTCATACCTTCACCTGGGGCAAAAGAAACAAAATCACAGTTTTCAATCATTGTGTCCATTGTTCCCGGGTTGATTGGTTCAATATTTATATCTTCTTCGTCTGTTCCTTCACTTTCATGATCTGAGCTGTTTTCAAAATTTTTGGTCGTTTCTGTCACATGAGCCAACCAATCTTTGTCTATTTCAGCATCTTTATACAGAGGTTTTTTTATCAAATCATTTAAAGCTGATACTACTAATGATGGTCTGACATTTTGATAAAGATAATGTTGTTTAAAGCACGATTTTCTTTTTAATTTAACTTTCATCATCTTAATTGCAGCTAAATTTTCGGCACGTCTGGGCAAAATAGATGTAGTCTTAGTGAGATCTATTGGAACATTGATAATGTTACCTTTGATTTTGAGCTGTCCATCACTGCGAAGACATTTGAATATTTTCATAAACGGTAATCTAAGTGAAACCATCTGCTTTTCAATTTGATTTAATTGTGTAACTGAAGATGGAACACTGTTCAACTCGTAACCATTTCCTATGTACAATGGAGGAACTTTCGATTTTTTCATATGTGGATGACAACTTGTACATATTGTCACAGTGCTCTTGGTAACATCTGGAATTGACATCCCCAAGCGACTGAAGATGTCAGAGTTGCATTGGCTTACGCTGGACGGGAAACGTAATCTGTGACACGAATAACATTTTTCTGATAAACCTTGAGACCTTTTCAAAATATACTCAGATATCAATACATCCTCGCTCTGCCTGATTTCATTTAATTTTTGCCGTTCTCGTTTTTTATAACTTATTGAATTTGGTGTTTTCTTTTTGGTAGACACATTTTGCCGTAGACTACTATCTGATGGTAACCTTCGCTTTCTCATGTTTTTCACATTTTGAAATTGATATGTTTTTTTTAAAACTGGATTTTCCATTCGTTTTAATCTGTTCCTCACACTGGCAATCTTGTTTGCATTTTGTACTACTGGATCTTGCAGTCGTTTCAACATGCTCTTACGACTGGCGATCTGGTTTGCTTTTTTAATTTCCGGATCTTGCAGCCGTTTCAACATGCTCTTACGACTGGCGATCTGGTTTGCTTTTTTAATTTCCGGATCTTGCAGCCGTTTCAACATGCTCTTACGACTGGCGATCTGGTTTGCTTTTTTAATTTCCGGATCTTGCAGCCGTTTCAACATGCTCTTACGACTGGCGATCTGGTTTGCTTTTTTAATTTCCGGATCTTGCAGTCGTTTCAACATGCTCTTACGACTGGCGATCTGGTTTGCTTTTTTAATTTCCGGATCTTGCAGCCGTTTCAACATGCTCTTACGACTGGTGATCTGGTTTGCTTTTTTAATTTCCGGATCTTGCAGTCGTTTAAGACTGGCGATCTGGTTTGCTTTTTTAAGTTCCGGATCTTGCCGTCGTTTGGAAATATTCTTACGACTGGCGATCTGGTTTGCTTTTTTAATTTCCGGATCTTGCAGTCGTTTCAACATGCTCTTACGACTGGCGATCTGGTTTGCTTTTTTAATTTCCGGATCTTGCAGTCGTTTCAACATGCTCTTACGACTGGCGATCTGGTTTGCTTTTTTAATTTCCGGATCTTGCAGTCGTTTCAACATGCTCTTACGACTGGCGATCTGGTTTGCTTTTTTAATTTCCGGATCTTGCAGTCGTTTCAACATGCTCTTACGACTGGCGATCTGGTTTGCTTTTTTAATTTCCGGATCTTGCAGTCGTTTACGACTGGCGATCTGGTTTGCTTTTTTAATTTCCGGATCTTGCAGTCGTTTACGACTGGCGATCTGGTTTGCTTTTTTAATTTCCGGATCTTGCCGTCGTTTCGAAATATTCTTACGACTAGCGATTTGGTTTGCTTTTTTAATTTCCGGATCTTGCAGTCGTTTTATTGTACGTTTTAAATTAACCAATTTTCTTTGATTCGTAACAACAATATCATCATCAGAAGCACGGCTTAATTGTTTTCTCAATTTATCCTTTTCAAGTTCTTGCAAATGAAAATTAATGTTTGCGCGTGATACTTTTATGGCTTCTTTTTTATTTAATTTACGCTTACACACACGGCCCATTTTGAGAAAAAAAAAATACAAAATCTAAAAAAAAAAATAACAGATACACAAAAAAAAAAAAAAAAAAATTAACAGATACACAAAAAAAAAAAAAAAAACTTAATACTAATAAGAGTTTAAAATAGTTAAAACTTTACTCAATGCTTACTGCTACACAAAAAAAAAAAAAAAAAAACCGTCCAGAATCTAAAAAACAAAATTACATACCTAAAATTACAGTGAATACCATAAAAGTAACAGAAAATTACCTTAAAACAAGTCACAATCCAAAGAACGTTAGCCCAATTAAAGTCAAACGATAAGAATCTATAACAAAATAATATATGTTACCAAAATGAAATATAAAATAAAAAAATACTAATAAGAGTTTAAAATAGTTAAAACTTTACTCAATGCTTACTGCTACACAAAAAAAAAAAAAACCGCCCAGAATCTAAAAAACAAAATTACATACCTAAAATTACAGTGAATACCATAAAAGTAACAGAAAATTGCCTTAAAACAAGTCACAATCCAAAGAACGTTAGCCCAATTAAAGTCAAACGATAAGAATCTATAACAAAATAATATATGTTACCAAAATGAAATATAAAATAAAAATAATTAAATATTAAAATATTTACAGCACCACTTATGATAGAACACCAATCTAGACATTTTAGACTACATGTTGGTATACAAATATATACCAAATTGATAATTTATTCATTTTCCTTTTTTAAATGATTTGTAATATGTAAAATTGAAATATTTGAAATTAAAATAGCAAAATAAAGTTAAAAAAAAAAAAATAATTGTTTTTTTTTCTACTTTTCTTACTTGCCTATAAAGTTCATTCACAGTGGGACCAATACTAAGTGAGTCTTATAGGTGGCATCTACTGTATAAAGAATGTCGATTGTCAGTAAAAAAATGGTCATCATAAACAAAATGTTGAGATTTGAATGTTTTTTTTTTTTAACATATTGTACGTGTTCAAAAGTTAACAAGTTAATTAGACCAGTTAGGACTGATAAACAATAATGGTAAAATATTTAATCACTTCATTAATTATATCAAAATATTGTTTATCAGAAACCAATAATTAGTGTAGTGACTGTTTCTAACTTTTTGATCACCCTGTATGTTTATGACTTATTGTCATTAAAAATAAATAAAAACCTTAATGTAGGAGAGGATACCCTAATGGCAAGTTCTTTTAGTTTTGTTTTACTCTTTCACTCTACATTAAAGTGTACATAATGTATGTATGGTCAATGTA
>JALBXZ010000277.1:0-49393 GCA_027580255.1 Therioaphis trifolii
ACGTTCTTGGTGACGAACCTGCCTTTGTCGTCTGCACACAGGCCAACTTTGATGGAACCCGAGTTTCTGACTCGTGAAAAAGCCACGTACAGCTGACCGTGTGTGAATACCGGACACGGTAGCAACAAACCGACTCGATCAAACGTTTGGCCCTGGGACTTGTTGATCGTCATGGCGAACGATAACCGCACGGGAAATTGAACGCGCCGCATGACAAAAGGTAGATCGTCTTCCCCGCTGGACGTGAGCGGTATGGCCGGAACGATTACCTCGTCTTGCGCATCGCCTGTACCAGACAACAACCTCGCTTTGAAGTTGTGTCGCCGCAACTGGGTGACCACCAACCTCGTACCGTTACAGAGTCGCCTCTTGGGATCGAGGTTCCGGAGTAACATTACGACGGCGCCGACTTTTAAGACCAATTTGTACGGTGGAAGACCGTCCGGTTCCAGACTGTTGAGAAACTCTGTCGGATAACTGGCCACTTCGTCAGGATCGTCGACCACCACGGTATCAATGGCGGTGTAGACCCTGGCGTCACCTACGACCCGCGCGTTCAGCACGTCGCGATTGACCTGTCTGCAATGTTCGTTCCTAGGACAAAGAATGATTCTCCGAGCAAAGTCGTCGACGTTAGCCAACGACATTCGCCGCGGATAAACGAAATTCACCAGATCTGGTACGTCACAAACCATTCCCCGGAGGAATGGATACGGTGTCCGGAACACCGTCGACCTGTGGCAGTTCGCCGTTACCGAGTTTGAGTAGCCAGGCGGCAAAGTCCGCGTCGCCGTCGGCCCGCATGTTTCGCGTGAGACTGAATCGCTCCATGAGCCGCCACGTACGGGTGTACTTGATCGACGATCTGACAACGTCGCTTCTCGTTCCTCGGCGGACGACCGGCAATATCTGCCGGAAATCGCCTGCGAACAAAAAGGGTTTACCGCCGAACGGTAAGTCCGATCCCATAACGTCTCGTAGCAACCGATCGACTACGGAGAGTTGCATTCCCGGCGACATTGGCGCTTCGTCCCAGACTATGAGTGCCGCGTCCCGTATTCTCTGCGCGCGGTTAGACTGCATGGTGATGGACGACGCCGAATCGTCGGTCAGCGTCCCGAACGGCAATCCGAAAGTCGAGTGCACCGTCATTCCGCCGTCCATGAGCATCGCCGCGATTCCTGTAAAAGCCACGGACAACACCGACATACCTCTGTTGCGAAGAGACCATATCAGACAACCGTACAGAGTCGTTTTTTCCCGTCCCACCGGGTCCGTCTACGTAGAACAGTTTCGCGACGTCCCGGCGGTCTTCGACGGCCGACATTACGCGATCGAACACCGTTCGCTGTTCTCCGTTGAGCGAGTCCAACTGTCGAACCCAACGTACTGCAGCGTCCACACCGTCGAACACGCCTCGGTCCGGTTCGGCTTCGAGCAGCGTGACGTCCGGCAGCGGCAGGCCGAAGTCGGTTAACGTTTTTCCGCGAGCCTGTAATAGGTCTCCGATGGCGTCCAGACACGCCGCCCGGGCGCGATCAGCGTCTCGGAAACGTTCGACGAAATCTCTCATCAGGTTCGCCTCGTTCGTTTCGTATAACGTTAGCGGATCTGCGGGCTGACAAAAAGACAATATCGTTACGAAAAGATATCGTACCTGCCGCGGAGTGTCCTGAGTAGCCGATTCGGCCAGGCAATCGAGCCACACTCGGTCGTTTTCCAGGAGTCCGAGCGCAACGGCCGCGGCCGCGTAACTCTGATACACGACACCGTCGACCGTTCTTACGTCTCGGAAGGACTGTGGGCCTTTCCGGTGCAAAAGGAGCAACCGCAGGTGAAATCGATCGCGGTCCAAAGGGTTGACGACATACATCCGAGACAACGTTTCGTTGGGGAGAACCCTCAGTCGCCGTCTCCACTGTCTGGCCTGCGCATTCCAAGTGTAGTGCGTGGGTATTTCGTGGTACAGGTACTGTCGGGCGTTCTCGTCTACTCGGTTCAGCTCGAAGAAACCGGTGAGTTTAGTGCGACCGAGAGCTGCGTTCCGCACACGCTCTTCCAACTGGCCCGGTGCAAAGTACACGTCGTGACGACCTTCCAGATGAACCGGAAGTCTAATGACCGTGTGACTCCGTTTGTGCATTTCGTACGAAAACAGCCGCCAAACTCCTTCCGGTGGACTGACGTAACGCGAATTCAGGAAACTGATAATAATAGTAATAGAATTACAAAAGTGTATGTTATTTTAATTATTATTAATGTAGTATATTATAATTACCCTTGTATTTCGTTCGCGTCCCACACCGCCAATGTGGCCGCGTCGTGGCCTTTGTATACGTACTTGTACAAATACATTACGCTCTTCACCGTAGAGCACACCTCGACGTTAATGTGCGCGTCGTATTTGGCCAACAGGTACGGATTGTGCGGCACGACAAACTCGTTACCGACTTCGTGATTTCTGACGTTCACCGTGCGACCGTTGTCGGGTCTCAGGTACGTTGGATAACCGCCATCCGATCTGAACAGAGTCTCTTCGCTGTACTCTTTTGGAAACTTCTTGGAACAACTGCCGTCCACCATACACGGGCTGTTCGGGTTCAATGGCCCGCACGGGCCGTGAATCATGTGTGACGATACGGCCGTGTGTAACCGCCTCTCGGTCACAGGGTCTGGTAAATAGGCACAAACGACGTTGTCGATGTCGTCCGCGGTTTGAAACTTACAGTCTTCGCGTAAGACGATCACTATGTGCGCGTGCGGCAGACCGCGTTTCTGAAACTCAACGGTATAAACATACGCGTCTACATTACCGAAAATCCTGTTCTTCGTTATGTCCCGCATGAGCTCCGCGAGTTTAGCGTGAAACACCCTGGCCACCAGATCGGGTCGGTCGTTCGCCGTCGCCCCGTGAGCGAGGTTTTGTTTGATTTCCGGCCACCTGGGATTGCACGTAAACGTTATAAACAGGTCGGGCTTACCGTACTTACGCACTATAGTCATCGCGTCGTGATAACACTGTTTCATGTAACGGGGACTGCCCACAAACGTGGACGGCAAAATAACTCTACGACCGGCGGCCTCGAGCTCCGGCGCGTTCAAATCGTGCTGTTGGTTAACGTGGTCCATAAGACCTTGATACGCGTCCGCGAACAGCGTGGCCTGGTTGTTGTCCACGTACCGCAAGTTATTCGCCTCCATACGAACGTACTGGTCGCACACGTATTGCTGAAACAGAAAACCACCGCCGTGTAAAAGACTAAATTCTGGGTGTCTAATATCGTTGTTTCCACGATATCTAATTGCTATACGGTAACACGCGAACTCTCGGATACTGTTCCGCGTGCGCACTTGGTTTCGACGGACGCCCTCTTGCTGCAAGTGGAACGTCCAACCTCTCTCTCCGTATGGGAAAAACAGCGGGTACAACATTGGATCCGCGTGGCACGACCCGGACGGTATGTTTTGCCTTTGATAACCCGGTCTATTCGGATTCGTGTCGTAGATAACCAGATCGACGTTTCTCGGCGGTCGACCGTCATCACCGACAAACACCACTGCTACTTCGTTTGCTGCCGGTGCGTTATACCTACGCCGGTCCCTGCTTGGATCGCTGACGAAATGCATGGCCACTCTTCTGGGTTCCCTCTCAGGGTCGGCCGCGGCGGATTCTCGTTCCGCCGTCCACACCTGACGCATGTTACTACAACAATGTACACATGTTATGTATTTTGTTTAATAATTGATATTTGTTATCGTATATAATTACCGAAAAGCCTGTGCGTAAGGATTGATTTCACGTAACATGGCGTCCAGTGAAGCCATCAAGTTTTCCGACACTCTGTGGTGATCCGTCTGTTGTTCCATTCGAATACGGTTTGCCGTCTCCGATTCGACGAAATACAGTTCACAGTACTTAGGCTGCCTGTCATCGTTTCCGACAACATCGTTGGTGATCCTGTGATACACCTGCCCGTGTACGGAGAACACCCTTGGCCCCGGGCCGGCCAACCGTCGTTGGTTGAGATCGGTGGAAAACGCAGCGAACGCCAGAGAATTGTTGTACCGACGGAATTCGTTCCGGAAATTCCTGCCATCCTGTGAATCATCTATCAACAAACCCATTAATAACTCTGGTGCAGGTTGCAAAACGCGATCACCGGTGACGGTGATTAAACCGTTATTACAACACGTAACAAAGTGTCTGTCTCTAGTGGTGATGCGCTCACACATGAAGTGACGCGCGCTGCAGTGCGAGCATACATGATCCAACGCGCCTACGTCGTATCGTCGTGGTAACTCGTGTTGCACACCAGCTGGTCGATCTACAATCAACACCTCACGTGCTGCAGGCGGTCCGTCAATCTCAAACTATTATTTAATTTAAAAAGCATATTTAAATAAGTTTTTTTGTTTTTTCACGTCAACTGACCTCATCATCCACTTCTGACAATACTTCTATCATGTCCCCATCTATTTCACCCTAAATAACAAATAAAATTCATGATTCCTATAGTTGTTGGAAGTTGTAATGAAAATTGCGGTTAGTTTAGATATCCCATGAAAGAGTATAAAAAAAACCTGTAATTTTGTGATTAAATTAAACACATTTATTTATAAGTACTTCTTAGACACAAAATTTAAAAATGCTATTTAATATTTTTGTTATTATCAATAAAATATACACTGAGATATAGATAAAGTATAGATTTTGTTATTTTGTTTTAATAAATACTGTAAGCCTTATATTTGTAATTATCTCAAATTGCTAAGCAATTAAAAAAGAGAGTAATTATGTAAACAATATAAATACACAGATAATACCAATAGTGTATGAAACACTGTAAAAAAAAAGGAAATGTATGTTTGTGTTTAGATTTGAAATTTTAAAATATAATGTAGTACCAATACAATCGATTGAATATGAAATAGGTACTTATACTCAAGTACTTGACATTTTAATTTTTCTGTATGCCAAGCAACACGATAACAAAAAATTCAATATATATACTTAGTTTGTTTCAAAATTTAAATACCCTGTGACATTTGAAATTGGAAACTAAATTAAAAACCTAACAATACCTACAGTGCTATCATTATGCATGATATATATGTATTGTGTAATCAATATTATCACAATGTGGTGTGCATTCTAAAAAAATAAAATATATATATATGAACCTAAACATTTGTAATAATAATAAAACTTTATAAAACCGTGACTGAATTGACAACATTCTGGAGATAAATATTTTGTACCATAAATTACCTGGGGTGGGACATCTGCCAATAGAACGTCTACGACCTCGATGTCATCGTCATTGACATCTGCCACCTCCTCAGCAACAACTCGAGGCTCCTCAGTTGGCATTACCAAGTCCTCAAATCCTATTTCGACGACTTCCATTTCCACATCGTCCACATTCACTTCTTCTTCAATGACCTCCGGAAGTTCTACGACTATGTCGTTCTCGTGGGCATCAATAGCTGGCTGAAAATTGAATTAAAATAAAGATTTAATTACCGACGGCTTCGGAAAATTGTATATTATAAACAAAACGAAATAATGCACATAAAAGTATGACATTAATCGATAAAAATATTTACAGTGAAAATATTGCAGAAAACAATAAGAAAAAATGTACACAATGTAATGAATTAAATTTGTGAATTTACAATTCCTATCGTCGGGACCGCATGACGACTTAAACGATGCCTGTTGGCCGTAACTGAAAAATCGGCATCCGCGAAATGTCGAGAGCATAATGCCGAGTTGGGTCGTACGGATTCACGGAGAACGCCATATCTCTCCACGTACCTCAGCCAAAGTTCATGACGCTCGGGGTTCGCACGTGGAAATCTGAAAAATACCGTATCATACGAAATGTACAAAAAAGAGTTTTGATCGCGCGATTACTGTTTACATACCGGTGTACCGAGTATCCACCGTCGACCCGTCTACAAATCACACAAAGTTGGGGCATTATTTCAACAGAAAATCAAAAAATAAAAACGCAAGAAAAGCGATCAGTACCGAAGCGATCTGACCATTAACCTACAAGACCCGTATCTACGAAATTACGTGTAAAAACAGCAGATAAATAAATCACCGTCTGAAGTTGTGAACTTTGAGCCATAGAGCTCAGCGCGTTAAACAGAAATAATAGGCACGTCTTGCTATTTAAAATAAACAGTGCAGACACGTTTATGGGAGGAATCGGACGTACACGTTTTTTAACTTTTAATTTCAATTTACATTATACATTTGAATTACTTAATAGTTTAGTAAGATAAAATTATTAAATTTCATTATACTTTACGCGTTTCATTGTTTTTATACTCGGGCTCTGACGACGATAAAATTCATTATTTTCAAAGTGAATAACAATATTGTGTGGCAACACTGGCGACCAGACATTTAGACCAAAGAAACATCTTCTAACGAATAAAATTCAATTTCTTTTTGGTTATAAGTGTTAATAAGCGCGTGTCAGCCCGTGTGCGTGAGTATAATTTTTAATTTTTGTTAATTATATAAGATTTTTACCATTTATTTTGCACGTAATTCATTTATATTTTTTGTTTTCTTTCAGAAAATGAACATTACAATCACAAATTGCAAAATTACGAATTTGTATGGGGGTGGACAACACCCCCATACAAATTCGTCGCGAAAGCGACAAAGAAGTAAGTAAATCGACTGAATTTTTTTATCCACACGATATTACACAACTGCGTAATAAGGTGTATCTAATCTTTTGTGAATTCACTTTTTCCAGAATGTTTCAATTGCGGTAAGTGGGGGCACGTCGCCCGCCACTGCCCCCGTAAGTTTCAATGTTTTTCATCTTTATAAATTATCACATTTTGTTTTATGTCAATGTTAATATATTAATATACTTTTATTTATTCCAACCAGACAAACGTAGAGGCCGAGATGACGGTCGTCGGGGGGGGGATCCACCCCCCCTTCCCGTGCAGGAAGACCCTCCTGGGGAGGAAACTCCCCAGGAGGAACCACCCTCCGAAGAAGAACTCCTGTTGGGTATGTACAAAAATTAACCTCTGTGTGTATTGTGTAATATATAATTATATTAACACTACCACAGAAACTGGTCTAACTCCTGAGTGTTAATACTCGTGTTTTTTTTTTTTTGTTGCAGCTGCTTTCCGGGAAAATTTGGACGTGTAAGTAGTGGATAATGACAATCAATTTCAAATTCCTAATGCATACATTTATGATTTTTTTACAGATGAACCATTGTTTTTTTTTTTTTTTTTTTAAAAATAAAAATAATTAAAAATAAATATAATTTGTTTTTATTTCGTTCAACAAAAAAATAATATAATCATTTTATTTCTCCTTACATCCTAAATATGTCTAATAGAATTGAATTTGTTCATTATTAACATTATATACTTTAAAAAATAAAATCAAATGAAGGCTGTAGTAATTGCTGGTCGGATTGTAGTAGTTAAAAGGTTTACTGACTATGTGTGAAAATTGTTGAAAAGGCGAATAGGTAATTTATTGAAGGTAATCTGATGTAGGCAGCTATGGACGGTAAGTGTATAATAATAAAGAACCAACAATCTGGAAAAAGTGGTCGGTGTTCCATAAGAAAACTTTAACCATATAATATTTTAACTTTTAAAATATCATAAAAGAAAAACAACTATTTTGTATAACATATAGTTGAATAATATTAATACTATCAAAAGACATAATATGTATGAACACAAACCGAGAGGAAATTATTTTATATATTGAGATTAAAGTATCAAATTCAAAAGTAATTAGGTATTGTTTATGACACACAATATTAAATATTTCAAATGCAATTCACTTTTTAAACATATTCAATTTTTTTGTAACATCATTTTTTAATTTAATATTATGGAAATATAAAAAAAAGAAAGGGAATTCAGATGATTTAAAATAAATTTTTTTTTTTTATAAATTTAACAAATTTGTTTGAATTTTGTTTCACAAAAAATGAAAAATATTATCATTGGCTTTCTCCTTACATCCTAACTATGTCGAATGGAATTTAATTTGTTCATTAACATTATGTACTTTATAAAACATAAAATTAATTAAAGGCGAATGATATTGCAAAGCTGTCTCATAGCCAGCTATAAAAAGTGTGATAATTGCTGAAAAGGTAATTTATTGAAAGTATTCTAATTCAGTTCTAGCACAGAGCCAACAATCTGAAAAATGCATTCGGATATACCATAAAAAAAAAAAAAAAAAAAAAACATTTTGTATAAATAATTCAACAATATAGGTATACCGTATACTTTTTTTGTGTTGAATAAGACACGACGTATGACATGTTATTATTGAGTATTAAAAAAATAATAATGCTATCGAAAAACATATTATGTGTATGAACATTTTTGGTGACACAAACTGAGGGCAAATTATATTAATGAGATAAAGTATCCATTGTAATGGTAAGTAGATTCTTTAATGGTAAGTAGTTTATAATTCTATGGTACCTAAAAGTATTCTATTTAATAAAACAGTGTAAATATTCAATTTTACATAATATTATAGGTACAGCAGAAACGTTTTTCTTAAAAACTTTTTATCCATTGAAAAAAATAAAAACTATTTTGTGTAATATCATTAAATTATATAGGTATACTTTTACTTTGTGTCGAATCAGACATGTTATTAGTGAGTAAGTATTCATCAAAAATAATAATACATTTAAAAAAACACAAACCGAGAGGAAATTGTTTTATATTAATTATTATTTTATATTAAGAGAAGATAAAAGTATACAATTTAATAGTAAGTAGATATTGTTTATGACACCCAAAATTGCAAATGTATTTCACATTTTCAACTTATCATCAAATAACCAAATTAAAATGTTAATTAATATATGTGACTGGTATTTACGAAATAATATAATGGCGTTGGACTATTTGTAAATTTATTTCACCACAATCAAAATCAGTGGTGTTAGTTCAGCTAAAATAATATAATTATTTATTATATAACGCTTTGATTCGTAGACGGTTATAGTAGGTATATTTTTTAAAATTTCACTTACCATTGTAAAAGTATTTTGATTAGTTTAAAATCGACAAACACGGATAATTAACTATTTGCATATTTACTACCATGATAATATGTAAGAGTGTGTTTTAAGAGTAATTCAACGGTCATAATTCATGCAAATACAATTGTACAATTATGAATTTTTTTTATATAAAATAATGCATAAAAGTATCTAATTTAATAGTAAGTAGGTATTATTAATGACACATAATATTGCAAATGTATTTAACTTTTTAAACATATCTTTCTATTTTTTTTGTAACATCATTCATTGTAATTCTATTTTATGAAAATAGAAAAAAGGAATGGGTATTATACTGAAGTCAAACAATTTCTACAACTACACCAAGCTTACTTAAAAAAAACTTTAAGACACTAATAATGCAATAAGTTAGTGAACTATTGATTAAACATTATTATAGTTGAAAAAATAGCAACTTTACATATTTTGATATTTTGATAATAAAATAAAATGAAACAAAAGGTTCATACAGAAAGTGTTAATAAAACAGTGTTTTAAAAATGAAGGTGAACATATTGTGAACATTTTTTTTACTAATAAATTACTATAGATTGAATCAAAATTATGAACTAACATTTCATACATTTTTTGAATAGCTACATAAGTCTGGTCAAAATATATGATACCCATTTTCCCAAGAGAAAATCATTTTTATTGTAAATGTATATATTTCCATAGACAAAAGCCAATAAGGCACGGGTCAATTGAGTATTTACTATAGCATTTTCACATAATAGTTCTAACTACAATTTACAATTGAAAATAGCAATCAGTATTTATTAAAAGGTTTATACAAAAAAAAAAATTATACATGTACATATACAGTTTTTTTTTATAACAATAACCCTAACATTGATAGTATTGTGGCAATTAGTTTTTTTAGACGTGGAAAGCTCTTATTGTGACAACTCGATAACGTATTGTAGTTGAATACAGCAGTTAATAAGTACAATCTGATTCTGAAAAAAATTATGTATGCACAATTAATATAATTTTTTAACATTGTTATGAATTGTGTGTATTATTTTATTATTTTATTAACTATTTGCATATCTACTATCATTATAATATATATTCATGTAAAGAGAGTGTTTTTAAGAGAAGTATTTTTAAATAATATGATGGCATTGAACCATTTGTAAATGCATTTCACCACAGTCAAAATCAGTGGTTAGTTCGGTTAAAATAATGTAATTATTTATTGTAACGCTTTTGATTAGCAGACGGTTATCGTAGGCATATATTTAAAATTTGCCTCTTACCATTGTAAAAGTATTAGTTTAAAATCGACAAACACAGACAATGAACTATTTGCATATTTACTACCATGATAATATGTAAGAGTGTGTTTTAAGAGAAATTCAACACTCATAATTCATGCAATTACAATTTTATCCTAGAATTAGGTACTGTTACATACATTTTGTTTTTATATAATCTGTACCACTCGAATTATAGGTACCTACAGAGTCGAATTAGAGTATTTTCTATTTAATAAAACAGTATAAATATTCAATTTCCTTTACTTACTCATACACAGTGTGTTTGTAGCATATAATAGGTCCAGCAGAAATGTCCGATGTGTAGGTACCCGATATCATTGGTCAAATCTTCACGCCAAAAGACAAAAGCCGACCTATAAATTATTATTTTGAACTAAATGATTTATATACAGAAGAAAATAATTAAGACGATATCTGATTTAATATATAAAAGAAATAGAAAGAGTCAAATAATAATATGTTTTCATAATATTTTGTATTTCCTGGATCATATCTAACACAAACTGTAAATAATCGATAATTGAATAAATAAATTGAATACAGTGTTTTAAAAGTCGGTGTTAATAATACACAGATAGGAACTACCTACCGAACACGAATATTAACAGAACCTAGAAAGTATTTGTATTTATTTTTTGCAAAAGCCTAACACTCTCATGACCAATTCTGTCATTAGTAACAAAGTAACTTATTCAATACTTACTAAGTAATCATTCATTATGAGTAATAATAACCGGTGGACAGCAAGAAACTACAAAACGATCAATTATATATATATTAGACATGGTATAACGAACAAAAAACTAAAAAAAAAAGAATATATTCCGCGTAAATTACCGTAAAACGTATAATAAAACACGAATCCACGATCAAAACTCGAGTAGTAGAGTGAATTATTAGTTTTTAATATTTAATATACGACAAAAGTAATACGAATATACGATATTAAATTATTAATATATTATTTACTTTGGTATATAGAGGTACAACGGTCAAACTTATATGCGTTTAATATAAAGTCAGAGTAATTAATATAATTATTATTATAGGATACTAACTATATAGGATTACAAACTAAATAGTAGTTTAAAAACATTTTTATTAAGAAAACATAGCAAAAACGTACAAAACACGATAAAACTCGAGTAGTACACATATAATATAATAACAATACATAGTGGTACGAACAAAAAACTACAAAAACGCGTAAATTTTTTTCGCGTAAATTTGCGTAAACATATAATAAAACACGAATACACGATAGAAACTCGAGTAGTAGAGTGAATTATTAGTTTTTAATATATAATTATTACGACAAAAGTAGTAATATAAGACAAAAGCAACGTTATCACGATACACGGGGCCGCGTTATCAACAGACGACATAGAGTAGTGCGAATTGGCGGGAAACGATCACGGGGCACGTTTCTTTTTTCATTTTAGGAAAAATGAAAAATCGACCTTTTTTGGGCGCGCGAACGCGTAAAACGACGTCCGGGGACGGGGACAGAATATTTCGAGTGAGAACGGAATTTTCGGAAAAGGGAAAAAGTAAAAAACGGCGTTTAAAAAATAGTGTACTTTTTTGAGGTTATGTTTACCAACACGTTTTATTATATAAGACTAGCTGCCGGTGAAACGCCTTTCGGGATCAAAAGTATAAACATGGTAAATTTTATTTACACGGACACCGCCGAAAGCGTTAGGTTTAACTACTCGATTTAACGTATATGGGTTGTGTCTAGAAGTCGGCTCATTAGAGTGAGGAAAATAGGAGCCGTTGTAAAACTACTATCGGTATCAAAAATGATACATTATCAATGTATTTACATTATATATACCAAGCTCTCGGCTCGAGGAGCTCCGCTCCTCGGCCAGGACACCGACGAAAGTAGGATACGGTTTTTCTTTGAAAACACACATTTATACAATGAACGTATAGAGGATAAATCTAGAGGTCGGTTATTAGAGTGATGTAAAGAGTAATTCTGGTCAGTCGGGACGGAAAAAAAAAACGATTTTGAGATATTTTTTATCTTTTTTATATTTTAGTTATTGAGAACGCCGCCGTAAGTAGGATACAGTTTTTTTAACGTCTAGATGGCCGGTGTGAAACGCCTTTCGGGATCAAAAGTATAAACATGATACATTTTATTTACACGGACACCGCCGAAAGCGTTAGGTTTAACTACTCGATTTAACGTATATGGGTTGTGTCTAGAAGTAGGCTCATTAGAGTGACGAAAGTAGGAGCCGTTGTAAAACTACTATCAATTTTTTATTTACCAGGACACTGCGAAAAGCGGGAGAGTCATTCCAAATGTTTGGCTGGAGAAGCTCCGCTTTATTATTAATTTTTTTTACCGGGACGCCGCGAAAAGCGTTAGGTTTAACGTATATGGGTTGTGTCTAGAAGTCGGTTTATTAGAGTGAGGAAAATAGGAGCCGTTGTAAAACTACTATCGGTATCAAAAATGATACATTATCAATGTATTTACATTATATATACCAAGCGTTCGGCTCGAGGAGCTCCGCTCCTCGGCCAGGACACCGACGAAAGTAGGCTACGGTTTTTCTTTGAAAACACACATTTATACAATGAACGTATAGAGGATAAATCTAGAGGCTCCTCAGTTGGCATTACCAAGTCCTCAAATCCTATTTCGACGACTTCCATTTCCACATCGTCCACATTCACTTCTTCTTCAATGACCTCGGGAAGTTCTACGACTATGTCGTTCTCGTGGGCATCAATAGGTGGCTGAAAATTGAATTAAAATATAGATTTAATTACCGACGGCTTCGAAAAATTGTATATTATAAACAAAATGAAATAATTCACGTAATAGTATATTAATTGATAAAAATATTTAAAGTGAAAATATTGCAGTAAACAATAATAAGAAAAAATATACACAATGTAATAAATTAAATTTGTGAACTTACAATTCCTATCGTCGGGACCGCATGACGACGTAAACGATGCCTGTTAGCCGTAATTGAAAAATCGGCATTCGCAAAATGTACAGAGCATATTGTTGAAGAGGGTTGCACGGATTCACGGAGAACGCCAAATCTCTCCACGTACCTCAGCCAAAGTTCATGACGCTCGGGGTTCGCACGTGGAAATCTGAAAAATACCGTATCATAAGAAATGTATAAAAAAGAGTTTTAATCGCGCGATTACTGTTAACATACCGGTGTAGCGAGTAACCACCATCAACCTGTCTACAAATCAAACAAAATTGTGGCATAATTGTAACGGATATAGAATATAAAAGTGAAAAACGAAAAAATTAAAAAAGCGATCAGTTGTCAGTACCACGGAAATCTGATCACTAACCAAAAAAAGTCAAAACCCGCATCTACGAAATTACAATTTACATGTAAAAACAGCAGGAAAATAAATCACCATCTGAACTTTGAACCATAGAGCTCAGCGCGTTAAACAGAAATAGTACGTCTTGTTATTAAAAAGCAACAGTGCAGACACGTTTGTGGGAGGAATCAAACGTACATATTTTTTAGCTTTTTATTTTCAATTTATATTATAAAAATTACTTAATAATTTTTTTGTATGATAAAATAATTAAATTCCATTATTCTTTACACGTTTCATTATTTTTGTATTTTAATCGTCGGGCTCTAACGATGATATAAACAAAATGTATTATTTTTCATAAAGTGAATAACAATATTGTTTGGCAACACTGGAAACCATACATTTAGACCAAAGAAAAATCGTCTAACGAATAATTTTTTTTTTTATTCATGTGATTTTCGTCGGTGACCGAACACGTGAGTAAAATTATTATTAATTATTTTACCATTTTTTTTAGACGTAATTTATTTATTTTTTTTGTTTTCTAAAATTCAGAATGAAAATCATTATTCAAAAAGGAAACTATGTCCAAAACTTTTATGGGGGTGGGCAAAACCACCCCCATAAAAATCGCCGCCGGCGATTGAAAAGTAAGTTTTTTAAATGAAAAAATAAATCGAATGCATTTTTTGTATTATTGTATGAAACTATTCTTATGTCAAAAAATGTAGCCACCCGATATACAACAGTATAAGGTGTATCTAATCTTTTCTAAATTGACTTTTTTCAGAATGTTTTATATGTAAGAAGATGGGGCACGTGGCCCGAATGTGTCCCCGTAAGTTTCAATGTTTTTTCATCTTTAAGCATTATTATTATTTTAAAACATATATATATGTGTACTTTTATTTAATCCAACCAGAAAAAAACCGTAAAAGTACGGCGCCGCCACCACCACCACCACCACCACCACCTCAAACAAATGAGGACACGCTAATAAGTATGTACAAAATGTAATATATAATTATTTTAACTACCACAGACACTGTTCTAAGAATCTGTTCAAACTTTTAAGTATTTATACCCATTTATTTTTTTGTTTCAGCGGATTTTCAAAAGAAAATAGATTTGTAAGTAGTGAGTAATGATAATCAATTTCAATTTTCTAATGCATACATTTATAAATTTTTTACAGATGAACCATTAAGTTTTTTTTTTTTATTAAAAATAACGTAAAATAAATTTAATTTGTTTTTATTTCGTTCAACAAAAAAATAATATAATCATTTTATTTCTCCTTACATCCTAAATATGTCTAATAGAATTGAATTTGTTCATTAACATTATATACTTTAAAAAATAAAATCAAATGAAGGCTGTAGTAATTGCTGGTCGGATTGTAGCAGTTAAAAGGTTTACTGACTATGTGTGAAAATTGTTGAAAAGGCGAATAGGTAATTTATTGAAGGTAATCTGATGTAGGCAGCTATGGACGGTAAGTGTATATATAATAATAAAGAACCAACAATCTGGAAAAAGTGGTCGGTGTTCCATAAGAAAACTTTAACCATATAACTTTTTAACTTTTAAAATATCATAAAAGAAAAACAACTATTTTGTATAACATATAGTTGAATAATATTAATACTATCAAAAGACATAATATGTATGAACACAAACCGAGAGGAAATTATTTTATATAATATTGAGATTAAAGTATCCAATTCAAAAGTAAGTAGGTATTGTTTATAATAACAGTTTATAATAAAGTAGGTATTGTTTATAAATTAAATATTTCAAATGCATTTCACTTTTTAAACATATTCAATTTTTTTGTAACATCATTTTTTAATTTAATATTATGTGAAAATATAAAAAAAAGAAAGGGAATTATCCTGAAGTCAAACGACAATAATAATGTATCTAGAAACACTGGTGAAATGAGAGTATATCAACACTAACTATTATGAGTGCATAAATGTTAATATATGACTGGTATTTTTTATGGCATTGAACCATTTGTGTAAAAGTATTTCACCACAGTCAAAATCAGTGGTCAGTTCGGTTAAAGCTGCCGGTATATATGTAACAACTATCATTATTTTACTAATTTTATTTATTATTTTTTAATATTGTTATTAGCTATTTTATGAAAAGAATTTTCTAAGATATTATAAATTACTTATTTTTTTTATTTATATTTTCAAACTGTTATTATTTGTTGCAAAAGAAATTTAAATGTTACTATAATTTTATAAAATTTCAAGTGATATTTATATGTGAACTATTATTTATATTATTCTATACATTTGTTATTACATACCTACTACTAAGTTATTGACTGAAGAGTTAAATCTAAAATTATATTATGTATATATTTTTTAATTCATTTTGTAATTTTATTTTTTTAAATTAAATTGTTAATAACTATTTTATGAAAAGAATTTTCTAAGATATTATAAATTACTTATTTTTTTTATTTATATTTTCAAACTGTTATTATTTGTTGCAAAAGAAATTTAAATTTTACTATATAATTTTATAAAATTTCAAGTGATATTTAGATGTGAACTATTATTTATTATTCTATACATTTGTTATTACATACCTACTACTAAGTTATTGACTGAAGAGTTAAATCTAAAATTATATTATGTATATATTTTTTAATTCATTTTGCATATTTTTACTTTGTTATTATTTAAAAAAATATATTCTTTAATAATGTCTAAAAGTTATCACCTAATATATATTATATCAAAAAAATTAGTAAGTATATACAATATTTATCCGCATCGTTTAACCGTAACCATTAGTGCATGATGTTACCAATGTATTGTAACAATGTAAATTAGGACTTAACCCCAAGTGTAAGTTTGAAAAATAATTTTTTTTTTATTTTTTCTGTAAAAAAGAGGGTTAAATAAATCAGTTTTAAAAAAATCAAATAATTTAAAAAAATCATGCATTGTAGGGTTAATGAGATAAAGTATCCAATGTAATGGTAAGTAGATTCTTTAATGGTAAGTAGTTTATAATTCTATGGTACCTAAAAGTATTCTATTTAATAAAACAGTGTAAATATTCAATTTTACATAATATAATAGGTACAGCAGAAACGTTTTTCTTAAAACTTTTTATCCATTGAAAAAAATAAAAACTATTTTGTATAACATATATAATTAAATAATATAGGTATACTTTTACTTTGTGTCGAATCAGACATGTTATTAGTGAGTAAGTATTCATCAAAAATAATAATACTATCAAAAAACACAAACCGAGAGGAAATTGTTTTATATTAATTATTATTTTATATTTTAAGAGATAAAAGTATACAATTTAATAGTAAGTAGGTATTGTTTATGACACCCAAAATTGCAAATGTATTTCACATTTTCAACTTATCATCAAATAACCAAATTAAAATGTTAATTAATATATGACTGGTATTTAAGAAATAATATAATGGCATTGGACTATTTGTAAATTTATTTCACCACAATCAAAATCAGTGGTTAGTTCAGCTAAAATAATATAAATATTTATTATAACGCTTTGATGATTCGTAGACGGTTATAGTAGGTATATTTTTTAAATTTTCACTTACCATTGTAAAAGTATTTTGATTAGTTTAAAATGGACAAACACGGATAATTAACTATTTGCATATTTACTACCATGATAATATGTAAGAGTGTGTTTTAAGAGAAATTCAACAGTCATAATTCATGCAATTACAATTTTATCCTAGAATTAGGTACTGTTACATACATTTTGTGTTTTGATATAATCTGTACCACTCGAATTATAGGTACCTACGGAGTCGAATTAGAGTATTTTCTATTTAATAAAAACAGTATAAATATTCAATTTCCTTTAGTTACTCATACACAGTGTGTTTGTAGCATATAATAGGTCCAGCAGAAATGTCCGATGTGTAGGTACCCGATATCATTGGTCAAATCTTCACGCCAAAAGACAAAAGCCGACCTATAAATTATTATTTTGAACTAAATGGTTTATATACAGAAGAAAATAATTAAGACGATATCTGATTTAATATATAAATTATATAAAAGAAATAGAAAGAGTCAAATAATAATATGTTTTCATAATATTTAGTATTTCCTGGATCATCTCTAACACAAACTGTAAATAATCGATAATTGAATAAATAAATTGAATACAGTGTTTTAAAAGTCGGTGTTAATAATACACAGATAGGAACTACCTACCGAACACGAATATTAACAGAACCTAGAAAGTATTTGTATTTATTTTTTGCAAAAGCCTAACACTCTCATGACCAATTCTGTCATTAGTAACAAAGTAACTTATTCAATACTTAGTAAATCATTCATTATGAGTGGCCAAAACACTTATATGAGTACACTTTGTATAAAAGACGTACACGGTCAAACGTAATGCGTTTAAATCATATACTATATTATTATATAGGATACTAACTATATTTTGAGATATTTTTTATCTTTTTTATATTTTAGTTATTGAGAACGCCGCCGTAAGTAGGATACAGTTTTTTTAACGTCTAGATGGCCGGTGTGAAACGCCTTTCGGGATCAAAAGTATAAACATGATAAATTTTATTTACACGGACACCGCCGAAATCGTTAGGTTTAACTACTCGATTTAACGTATATGGGTTTTGTCTAGAAGTCGGCTCATTAGAGTGACGAAAATAGGAGCCGTTGTAAAACTACTATAAATTTTTTTTTTACCAGGACACTGCGAAAAGCGGGAGAGTCATTCCAAATGTTTGGCTCGAGGAGCTCCGCTTTATTATCAATTTTTTTTACCGGGACGCCGCGAAAAGCGTTAGGTTTAACGTCTCGATTTCACGTATATGGGTTGTGTCTAGAAGTCGGCTCATTAGATTGACGAAAAAAGGAGCCGTTGTAAAACTACTATCAATTTTTTTTTTACCAGGACACTGCGAAAAGCGGTAGAGTCATTCCAAATGTTTGGCTCGAGGAGCTCCGCTTTATTATCAATTTTTTTTACCGGGACGCCGCGAAAAGCGTTAGGTTTAACGTAAATGGGTTGTGTCTAGAAGTCGGTTTATTAGAGTGAGGAAAATAGGAGCCGTTGTAAAACTACTATCGGTATCAAAAATGATACATTATCAATGTATTTACATTATATATACCAAGCGACCAAGGACACCGACGAAAGTAGGATACGGTTTTTCTTTGAAAACACACATTTATACAATGAACGTATAGAGGATAAATCTAGAGGTCGGTTATTAGAGTGATGTAAAGAGTAATTCTGGTCAGTCGGGACGGAAAAAAAACTATTTTGAGATATTTTTTATCTTTTTTATATTTTAGTTATTGAGAACGCCGCCGTAAGTAGGATACAGTTTTTTTAACGTCTAGATCGAACGCGTGTAGGATAAGTCTAGAGGTTGGTGTATTGGAGTGACGTATAGAATAATTACAGAACCTCAGTGGCCGGTGTGAAACGCCTTTCGGGATCAAAAGTATAAACATGATAAATTTTATTTACACGGACACCGCCGAAAGCGTTAGGTTTAACAACTCGATTTAACGTATATGGGTTGTGTCTAGAAGTCGGCTCATTAGAGTGACGGAAATAGGAGCCGTTGTAAAACTACCATCAATTTTTTTTTTACCAGGACACTGCGAAAAGCGGGAGAGTCATTCCAAATGTTTGGCTCGAGGAGCTCCGCTTTATTATCAATTTTTTTTACCGGGACGCCGCGAAAAGCGTTAGGTTTAACGTATATGGGTTGTGTCTAGAAGTCGGTTTATTAGAGTGAGGAAAATAGGAGCCGTTGTAAAACTACTATCGGTATCAAAAATGATACATTATCAATGTATTTACATTATATATACCAAGCGTTCGGCTCGAGGAGCTCCGCTCCTCGGCCAGGACACCGACGAAAGTAGGATACGGTTTTTTTTTGAAAACACACATTTATACAATGAACGTATAGAGGATAAATCTAGAGGTCGGTTATTAGAGTGATGTAAAGAGTAATTCTGGTCAGTCGGGACGGAAAAAAAACTATTTTGAGATATTTTTTATATTTTAGTTATTGAGAACGCCGCCGTAAGTAGGATATAGTTTTTTTAACGTCTAGATGGCCGGTGTGAAACGCCTTTCGGGATCAAAAGTATAAACATGATAAATTTTATTTACACGGACACCGCCGAAATCGTTAGGTTTAACTACTCGATTTAACGTATATGGGTTTTGTCTAGAAGTCGGCTCATTAGAGTGACGAAAATAGGAGCCGTTGTAAAACTACTATCAATTTTTTTTTTACCAGGACACTGCGAAAAGCGGGAGAGTCATTCCAAATGTTTGGCTCGAGGAGCTCCACTTTATTATCAATTTTTTTTACCGGGACGCCGCGAAAAGCGTTAGGTTTAACGTCTCGATTTCACGTATATGGGTTGTGTCTAGAAGTCGGCTCATTAGAGTGACGAAAAAAGGAGCCGTTGTAAAACTACTATCAATTTTTTTTTTACCAGGACACTGCGAAAAGCGGTAGAGTCATTCCAAATGTTTGGCTCGAGGAGCTCCGCTTTATTATCAATTTTTTTTACCGGGACGCCGCGAAAAGCGTTAGGTTTAACGTAAATGGGTTGTGTCTAGAAGTCGGTTTATTAGAGTGAGGAAAATAGGAGCCGTTGTAAAACTACTATCGGTATCAAAAATGATACATTATCAATGTATTTACATTATATATACCAAGCGACCAAGGACACCGACGAAAGTAGGATACGGTTTTTCTTTGAAAACACACATTTATACAATGAACGTATAGAGGATAAATCTAGAGGTCGGTTATTAGAGTGATGTAAAGAGTAATTCTGGTCAGTCGGGACGGAAAAAAAAACTATTTTGAGATATTTTTTATCTTTTTTATATTTTAGTTATTGAGAACGCCGCCGTAAGTAGGATACAGTTTTTTTAACGTCTAGATCGAACGCGTGTAGGATAAGTCTAGAGGTTGGTGTATTGGAGTGACGTATAAAATAATTCTGGTCAGTCGGTTCGGAAACAAAAGCCATTTAGTTATTTATTCGGCCAAGACATCGTCGAAAGTAGCATACAGGTTAGGTTTAACGTCTCGATTTCACGTATATGGGTTATGTCAAGAAGTTAATATTGAATATTGAAAACTTACTTATATAAATACTAAATACCTAAAGATCTTACACATCATAACCAATGTATTTCACCACTATCAAAAATGGTTTATATTCTACATGGGTGGATAATTGTTATGAAAATTTCTACGACTAAACTTTAAGACACTAATACTGCAATAAGTTAGTGAACACAATTCCTGCAAAAAATTTTGTTTAAACATTATTATAGTTGAAAAAGATCAACTTTATATTTTTATGATAATAAAATAAAATGCAAAGAAATGTTCAAATAGAAAGTGTAAATAAAACAGTGCTTTAAAAATGATGAATGTGCCTAAATTAATAAAATGCTTTGTAAAGCTCAGTTGATGTAATGAACATTATTTTTACTCACCGTAAGAAAATTTGAGTGCTCCACAATAAACATAAATAAATAAATTTGTATAAATTGACTGTAATTACAGTACCAAACAGTAAATGCAAACAGATTTGATTAGATTTATTCATGTGAGTTGGATAAGGGCAATGGAAGTAACTATCAACTTAATTATTATGATATTATTATTTTTATATATAATCAAGCAAAGAGATGCAAGTTGAATCAAAATTATGAACTAACATGTTAACCATTTTTTGAACAGCTACTTAGGTCTGGTCAAAATATATTATACCCAATTTTGCTAAGAGAAAATCATTTTTATTGTAAATGTATATTACCATAGACATAAGCCGATAAGGTACGGGTCTCAATTGAGTATTTACTATAGCATTTTCACATAATAGTTCTAACTACAATTTACAATTAGTGTTTTCTAAAGAATCATAATTCAGGGCTCTGAAGTTATGCACTTAAAAATTCCAAAAAATGCGCTATAAATGGCACGAAAAAATGAAAAATAAGAATTTAACTTGAAAAAATTTAACAAAATCTAAAAAAAAAAATATGCACTAAAAATCTCTTAATATTTTGTATTTAACATAATAATTATATGTAGTCGAGTAATGAATAATCATTGTTATGAAAATTTCTACAACTAAACCAAGCTTACTTAAAAAAAACTTTAAGACACTAATAATGCAATAAGTTAGTGAACTATTGTTTAAACATTATTATAGTTGAAAAAATATCAACTTTATATATTTTGATAATAAAATAAAATGAAACAAAAGGTTCATACAGAAAGTGTTAATAAAATAGTGTTTTAAAAATGAAGGTGAACATATAATGAACATTTTTTTTACTAATAAATTACTATAGATTGAATCAAAATTATTTCATACATTTTTTGAATAGCTACATAAGTCTGGTCAAAATATATGATACCCATTTTCCCAAGAGAAAATCATTTTATTGTAAATGTATATATTACCATAGACAAAAGCCAAGGCACGGGTCAATTGAGTATTTACTATAGCATTTTCACATAATAGTTCTAACTACAATTTACAATTGAAAATAGCAATCAGTATTTATTAAAAGGTTTATACAAAAAAAAAAAAGTATACATTTACATATACGGTTTTTTTTATAACAATAACCCTAAAATTGTTAGTATTGTGGAAATTAGTTTTTTTAGACGTGGAAAGCTCTCATTGTGACTACTCGATAACGTATTGTAGTTGAATACAGCAGTTAATAAGTACAATCAGATTCTGAAAAAAAATTATGTATGTACAATTAATATAATTTTTTAACGTTTTGTTAAACAAAACAACAAACAGGTACCTATAATAATGAAACGCTTTAAGTTAAACGAAGGGAAAAAAAGATATTTAAATATCATAGATGTGATAGAGTCATTGTGTGTGGAAATTTGAAATAAAAAAATTCTGTATGTTATTGCATCATAACTACTTATCAATTTCAAATTTGTAACGCATACATTTATGATTTTTTTCAGATGTACCACATTTTTTTTTGTTATTTAAAATAAAATTTTTTTTTTTATAAATTTAACAAATTTGTTTGAATTTTGTTTCACAAAAAATGAAAAATATTATCATTGGCTTTCTCCTTACATCCTAACTATGTCGAATGGAATTTAATTTGTTCATTAACATTATGTACTTTAAAACATAAAATTAATTAAAGGCGAATGATATTGCAAAGCTGTCTCATAGCCAGCTATAAAAAGTGTGATAATTGCTGAAAAGGTAATTTATTGAAAGTATTCTAATTCGGTTCTAGCACAGAACCAACAATCTGAAAAATGCATTTGGATATACCCTAAAAAAAAAAAAAAAAAAAAACATTTTGTATAAATAATTCAACAATATAGGTATACCGTATACTTTTTTTGTGTTGAATAAGACACGACGTATGAAATGTTATTATTGAGTATTAAAAAAATAATAATACTATCGAAAAACATATTATGTGTATGAACATTTTTGGTGACACAAACTGAGGGCAAATTATATTAATGAGATAGAGTATCCAATGTAATGGTAAGTAGATTCTTTAATGTTAAGTAGTTTATAATTCTATGGTACCTAAAAGTATTCTATTTAATAAAACAGTGTAAATATTCAATTTTACATAATATAATAGGTACAGCAGAAACGTTTTTCTTAAAAACTTTTTATCCATTGAAAAAAATAAAAACTATTTTGTATAACATATATATAATATAATTAAATAATATAGGTATACTTTTACTTTGTGTCGAATCAGACATGTTATTAGTGAGTAAGTATTCATCAAAAATAATAATACTATCAAAAAACACAAACCGAGAGGAAATTGTTTTATATTAATTATTATTTTATATTAAGAGATAAAAGTATACAATTTAATAGTAAGTAGGTATTGTTTATGACACCCAAAATTGCAAATGTATTTCAAATTTTCAACTTATCATCAAATAACCAAATTAAAATGTTAATTAATATATGACTGGTATTTAAGAAATAATATAATGGCGTTGGACTATTTGTAAATTTATTTCACCACAATCAAAATCAGTGGTTAGTTCGGCTAAAATAATATAATTATTTATTATAACGCTTTGATTCGTAGACGGTTATAGTAGGTATATTTTTTAAATTTTCACTTACCATTGTGAAAGTATTTTGATTAGTTTAAAATCGACAAACACGGATAATTAACTATTTGCATATTTACTACCATGATAATATGTAAGAGTGTGTTTTAAGAGAAATTCAACAGTCATAATTCATGCAATTACAATTTTATCCTAGAATTAGGTACTGTTACATACATTTTGTGTTTTGATATAATCTGTACCACTCGAATTATAGGTACCTACGGAGTCGAATTAGAGTATTTTCTATTTAATAAAACAGTATTAATATTCAATTTCCTTTAGTTACTCATACACAGTGTGTTTGTAGCATATAATAGGTCCAGCAGAAATGTCCGATGTGTAGGTACCCGATATCATTGGTCAAATCTTCACACCAAAAGACAAAAGCCGACCTATAAATTATTATTTTGAACTAAATGGTTTATATATACAGAAGAAAATAATTAAGACGATATCTGATTTAATATATAAATTATATAAAAGAAATAGAAAGAGTAAAATAAATATATGTTTTCATAATATTTAGTATTTCCTGGATCATCTCTAACACAAACTGTGAATAATCGATAATTGAATAAATAAATTGAATACAGTGTTTTAAAAGTCGGTGTTAATAATACACAGATAGGAACTACCTACCGAACACGAATATTAACAGAACCTAGAAAGTATTTGTATTTATTTTTTGCAAAAGCCTAACACTCTCATGACCAATTCTGTCATTAGTAACAAAGTAACTTATTCAATACTTACTTAGTAAATCATTCATTATGAGTAATAATAACCGGTGGACAGCAAGAAACTACAAAACGATCAATATATATATATGACATGGTATAACGAACAAAAAACTACAAAAAAAAAATATATTACGCGTAAATTAGCGTAAAACGTATAATAAAACACGAATACACGATAAAAACTCGAGTAGTAGAGTGAATTATTAGTTTTTAATATATAATATACGACAAAAGTAATACGAATATACGATATTAAATTATTAATATATTATTTACTATTATTTCTCGAGTACTCTAGAGGTACAAAAAATCACAAAACACTTATATGAGTACACTTTGTATAAAAGATACACGGTCATTATATAGGATACTAACTATATAGGATTACAAACTAAATAGTAGTTTAAAACATTTTTATTAAGAAAACATAGCAAAAACGTACGAAACACGATAAAACTCGAGTAGTACACATATAATATATAATAACAATATACTACAAAAACGCGAAAATTTTTTTCGCGTAAATTTGCGTAAACATATAATAAAACACGAATACACGATAAAAACTCGAGTAGTAGAGTGAATTATTAGTTTTTAGTATATAAAAAAAGTAATACGAATATTATACAAAAGTAATACAATAGCACCGTTATCACGATACACGGGGCCGCGTTATCAATAAAAGACAGAGAGTAGTGTGAATTGGCGGGAAACGATCACGGGGCAATTTCTTTTTCAAAAGGAAAAATGAAAAATGGACCTTTTTTGGGCGCGCGAACGCGTAAAACGACGTCCGGGGACGGGGACAGAATATTTCAAATGAGAACGGAATTTTATAGTATGAGAAAAAGGAAAAAACGGCCTTTATAAAATAGTAGTAAAATTGAGGTTATGTTTACCTTACCGTTTTATAGTATAAGACTAGCTGCCGGTGAAACGCCTTTCGGGATCAAAAGTATAAACATGGTAAATTTTATTTACACGGACACCGCCGAAAGCGTTAGGTTTAACTACTCGATTTAACGTATATGGGTTGTGTCTAGAAGTCGGCTCATTAGAGTGAGGAAAATAGGAGCCGTTGTAAAACTACTATCGGTATCAAAAATGATACATTATCAATGTATTTACATTATATATACCAAGCTCTCGGCTCGAGGAGCTCCGCTCCTCGGCCAGGACACCGACGAAAGTAGGATACGGTTTTTCTTTGAAAACACACATTTATACAATGAACGTATAGAGGATAAATCTAGAGGTCGGTTATTAGAGTGATGTAAAGAGTAATTCTGGTCAGTCGGGACGGAAAAAAAAACGATTTTGAGATATTTTTTATCTTTTTTATATTTTAGTTATTGAGAACGCCGCCGTAAGTAGGATACAGTTTTTTTAACGTCTAGATGGCCGGTGTGAAACGCCTTTCGGGATCAAAAGTATAAACATGATACATTTTATTTACACGGACACCGCCGAAAGCGTTAGGTTTAACTACTCGATTTAACGTATATGGGTTGTGTCTAGAAGTAGGCTCATTAGAGTGACGAAAGTAGGAGCCGTTGTAAAACTACTATCAATTTTTTATTTACCAGGACACTGCGAAAAGCGGGAGAGTCATTCCAAATGTTTGGCTGGAGAAGCTCCGCTTTATTATTAATTTTTTTTACCGGGACGCCGCGAAAAGCGTTAGGTTTAACGTATATGGGTTGTGTCTAGAAGTCGGTTTATTAGAGTGAGGAAAATAGGAGCCGTTGTAAAACTACTATCGGTATCAAAAATGATACATTATCAATGTATTTACATTATATATACCAAGCGTTCGGCTCGAGGAGCTCCGCTCCTCGGCCAGGACACCGACGAAAGTAGGCTACGGTTTTTCTTTGAAAACACACATTTATACAATGAACGTATAGAGGATAAATCTAGAGGCTCCTCAGTTGGCATTACCAAGTCCTCAAATCCTATTTCGACGACTTCCATTTCCACATCGTCCACATTCACTTCTTCTTCAATGACCTCGGGAAGTTCTACGACTATGTCGTTCTCGTGGGCATCAATAGGTGGCTGAAAATTGAATTAAAATATAGATTTAATTACCGACGGCTTCGAAAAATTGTATATTATAAACAAAATGAAATAATTCACGTAATAGTATATTAATTGATAAAAATATTTAAAGTGAAAATATTGCAGTAAACAATAATAAGAAAAAATATACACAATGTAATAAATTAAATTTGTGAACTTACAATTCCTATCGTCGGGACCGCATGACGACGTAAACGATGCCTGTTAGCCGTAATTGAAAAATCGGCATTCGCAAAATGTACAGAGCATATTGTTGAAGAGGGTTGCACGGATTCACGGAGAACGCCAAATCTCTCCACGTACCTCAGCCAAAGTTCATGACGCTCGGGGTTCGCACGTGGAAATCTGAAAAATACCGTATCATAAGAAATGTATAAAAAAGAGTTTTAATCGCGCGATTACTGTTAACATACCGGTGTAGCGAGTAACCACCATCAACCTGTCTACAAATCAAACAAAATTGTGGCATAATTGTAACGGATATAGAATATAAAAGTGAAAAACGAAAAAATTAAAAAAGCGATCAGTTGTCAGTACCACGGAAATCTGATCACTAACCAAAAAAAGTCAAAACCCGCATCTACGAAATTACAATTTACATGTAAAAACAGCAGGAAAATAAATCACCATCTGAACTTTGAACCATAGAGCTCAGCGCGTTAAACAGAAATAGTACGTCTTGTTATTAAAAAGCAACAGTGCAGACACGTTTGTGGGAGGAATCAAACGTACATATTTTTTAGCTTTTTATTTTCAATTTATATTATAAAAATTACTTAATAATTTTTTTGTATGATAAAATAATTAAATTCCATTATTCTTTACACGTTTCATTATTTTTGTATTTTAATCGTCGGGCTCTAACGATGATATAAACAAAATGTATTATTTTTCATAAAGTGAATAACAATATTGTTTGGCAACACTGGAAACCATACATTTAGACCAAAGAAAAATCGTCTAACGAATAATTTTTTTTTTTATTCATGTGATTTTCGTCGGTGACCGAACACGTGAGTAAAATTATTATTAATTATTTTACCATTTTTTTTAGACGTAATTTATTTATTTTTTTTGTTTTCTAAAATTCAGAATGAAAATCATTATTCAAAAAGGAAACTATGTCCAAAACTTTTATGGGGGTGGGCAAAACCACCCCCATAAAAATCGCCGCCGGCGATTGAAAAGTAAGTTTTTTAAATGAAAAAATAAATCGAATGCATTTTTTGTATTATTGTATGAAACTATTCTTATGTCAAAAAATGTAGCCACCCGATATACAACAGTATAAGGTGTATCTAATCTTTTCTAAATTGACTTTTTTCAGAATGTTTTATATGTAAGAAGATGGGGCACGTGGCCCGAATGTGTCCCCGTAAGTTTCAATGTTTTTTCATCTTTAAGCATTATTATTATTTTAAAACATATATATATATGTGTACTTTTATTTAATCCAACCAGAAAAAAACCGTAAAAGTACGGCGCCGCCACCACCACCACCACCACCACCACCTCAAACAAATGAGGACACGCTAATAAGTATGTACAAAATGTAATATATAATTATTTTAACTACCACAGACACTGTTCTAAGAATCTGTTCAAACTTTTAAGTATTTATACCCATTTATTTTTTTGTTTCAGCGGATTTTCAAAAGAAAATAGATTTGTAAGTAGTGAGTAATGATAATCAATTTCAATTTTCTAATGCATACATTTATAAATTTTTTACAGATGAACCATTAAGTTTTTTTTTTTATTAAAAATAACGTAAAATAAATTTAATTTGTTTTTATTTCGTTCAACAAAAAAATAATATAATCATTTTATTTCTCCTTACATCCTAAATATGTCTAATAGAATTGAATTTGTTCATTAACATTATATACTTTAAAAAATAAAATCAAATGAAGGCTGTAGTAATTGCTGGTCGGATTGTAGCAGTTAAAAGGTTTACTGACTATGTGTGAAAATTGTTGAAAAGGCGAATAGGTAATTTATTGAAGGTAATCTGATGTAGGCAGCTATGGACGGTAAGTGTATATATAATAATAAAGAACCAACAATCTGGAAAAAGTGGTCGGTGTTCCATAAGAAAACTTTAACCATATAACTTTTTAACTTTTAAAATATCATAAAAGAAAAACAACTATTTTGTATAACATATAGTTGAATAATATTAATACTATCAAAAGACATAATATGTATGAACACAAACCGAGAGGAAATTATTTTATATAATATTGAGATTAAAGTATCCAATTCAAAAGTAAGTAGGTATTGTTTATAATAACAGTTTATAATAAAGTAGGTATTGTTTATAAATTAAATATTTCAAATGCATTTCACTTTTTAAACATATTCAATTTTTTTGTAACATCATTTTTTAATTTAATATTATGTGAAAATATAAAAAAAAGAAAGGGAATTATCCTGAAGTCAAACGACAATAATAATGTATCTAGAAACACTGGTGAAATGAGAGTATATCAACACTAACTATTATGAGTGCATAAATGTTAATATATGACTGGTATTTTTTATGGCATTGAACCATTTGTGTAAAAGTATTTCACCACAGTCAAAATCAGTGGTCAGTTCGGTTAAAGCTGCCGGTATATATGTAACAACTATCATTATTTTACTAATTTTATTTATTATTTTTTAATATTGTTATTAGCTATTTTATGAAAAGAATTTTCTAAGATATTATAAATTACTTATTTTTTTTATTTATATTTTCAAACTGTTATTATTTGTTGCAAAAGAAATTTAAATGTTACTATAATTTTATAAAATTTCAAGTGATATTTATATGTGAACTATTATTTATATTATTCTATACATTTGTTATTACATACCTACTACTAAGTTATTGACTGAAGAGTTAAATCTAAAATTATATTATGTATATATTTTTTAATTCATTTTGTAATTTTATTTTTTTAAATTAAATTGTTAATAACTATTTTATGAAAAGAATTTTCTAAGATATTATAAATTACTTATTTTTTTTATTTATATTTTCAAACTGTTATTATTTGTTGCAAAAGAAATTTAAATTTTACTATATAATTTTATAAAATTTCAAGTGATATTTAGATGTGAACTATTATTTATTATTCTATACATTTGTTATTACATACCTACTACTAAGTTATTGACTGAAGAGTTAAATCTAAAATTATATTATGTATATATTTTTTAATTCATTTTGCATATTTTTACTTTGTTATTATTTAAAAAAATATATTCTTTAATAATGTCTAAAAGTTATCACCTAATATATATTATATCAAAAAAATTAGTAAGTATATACAATATTTATCCGCATCGTTTAACCGTAACCATTAGTGCATGATGTTACCAACAGGTCACAATGTAAATTAGGACTTAACCCCAAGTGTAAGTTTGAAAAATAATTTTTTTTTTATTTTTTCTGTAAAAAAGAGGGTTAAATAAATCAGTTTTAAAAAAATCAAATAATTTAAAAAAATCATGCATTGTAGGGTTAATGAGATAAAGTATCCAATGTAATGGTAAGTAGATTCTTTAATGGTAAGTAGTTTATAATTCTATGGTACCTAAAAGTATTCTATTTAATAAAACAGTGTAAATATTCAATTTTACATAATATAATAGGTACAGCAGAAACGTTTTTCTTAAAACTTTTTATCCATTGAAAAAAATAAAAACTATTTTGTATAACATATATAATTAAATAATATAGGTATACTTTTACTTTGTGTCGAATCAGACATGTTATTAGTGAGTAAGTATTCATCAAAAATAATAATACTATCAAAAAACACAAACCGAGAGGAAATTGTTTTATATTAATTATTATTTTATATTTTAAGAGATAAAAGTATACAATTTAATAGTAAGTAGGTATTGTTTATGACACCCAAAATTGCAAATGTATTTCACATTTTCAACTTATCATCAAATAACCAAATTAAAATGTTAATTAATATATGACTGGTATTTAAGAAATAATATAATGGCATTGGACTATTTGTAAATTTATTTCACCACAATCAAAATCAGTGGTTAGTTCAGCTAAAATAATATAAATATTTATTATAACGCTTTGATGATTCGTAGACGGTTATAGTAGGTATATTTTTTAAATTTTCACTTACCATTGTAAAAGTATTTTGATTAGTTTAAAATGGACAAACACGGATAATTAACTATTTGCATATTTACTACCATGATAATATGTAAGAGTGTGTTTTAAGAGAAATTCAACAGTCATAATTCATGCAATTACAATTTTATCCTAGAATTAGGTACTGTTACATACATTTTGTGTTTTGATATAATCTGTACCACTCGAATTATAGGTACCTACGGAGTCGAATTAGAGTATTTTCTATTTAATAAAAACAGTATAAATATTCAATTTCCTTTAGTTACTCATACACAGTGTGTTTGTAGCATATAATAGGTCCAGCAGAAATGTCCGATGTGTAGGTACCCGATATCATTGGTCAAATCTTCACGCCAAAAGACAAAAGCCGACCTATAAATTATTATTTTGAACTAAATGGTTTATATACAGAAGAAAATAATTAAGACGATATCTGATTTAATATATAAATTATATAAAAGAAATAGAAAGAGTCAAATAATAATATGTTTTCATAATATTTAGTATTTCCTGGATCATCTCTAACACAAACTGTAAATAATCGATAATTGAATAAATAAATTGAATACAGTGTTTTAAAAGTCGGTGTTAATAATACACAGATAGGAACTACCTACCGAACACGAATATTAACAGAACCTAGAAAGTATTTGTATTTATTTTTTGCAAAAGCCTAACACTCTCATGACCAATTCTGTCATTAGTAACAAAGTAACTTATTCAATACTTAGTAAATCATTCATTATGAGTGGCCAAAACACTTATATGAGTACACTTTGTATAAAAGACGTACACGGTCAAACGTAATGCGTTTAAATCATATACTATATTATTATATAGGATACTAACTATATTTTGAGATATTTTTTATCTTTTTTATATTTTAGTTATTGAGAACGCCGCCGTAAGTAGGATACAGTTTTTTTAACGTCTAGATGGCCGGTGTGAAACGCCTTTCGGGATCAAAAGTATAAACATGATAAATTTTATTTACACGGACACCGCCGAAATCGTTAGGTTTAACTACTCGATTTAACGTATATGGGTTTTGTCTAGAAGTCGGCTCATTAGAGTGACGAAAATAGGAGCCGTTGTAAAACTACTATAAATTTTTTTTTTACCAGGACACTGCGAAAAGCGGGAGAGTCATTCCAAATGTTTGGCTCGAGGAGCTCCGCTTTATTATCAATTTTTTTTACCGGGACGCCGCGAAAAGCGTTAGGTTTAACGTCTCGATTTCACGTATATGGGTTGTGTCTAGAAGTCGGCTCATTAGATTGACGAAAAAAGGAGCCGTTGTAAAACTACTATCAATTTTTTTTTTACCAGGACACTGCGAAAAGCGGTAGAGTCATTCCAAATGTTTGGCTCGAGGAGCTCCGCTTTATTATCAATTTTTTTTACCGGGACGCCGCGAAAAGCGTTAGGTTTAACGTAAATGGGTTGTGTCTAGAAGTCGGTTTATTAGAGTGAGGAAAATAGGAGCCGTTGTAAAACTACTATCGGTATCAAAAATGATACATTATCAATGTATTTACATTATATATACCAAGCGACCAAGGACACCGACGAAAGTAGGATACGGTTTTTCTTTGAAAACACACATTTATACAATGAACGTATAGAGGATAAATCTAGAGGTCGGTTATTAGAGTGATGTAAAGAGTAATTCTGGTCAGTCGGGACGGAAAAAAAAACTATTTTGAGATATTTTTTATCTTTTTTATATTTTAGTTATTGAGAACGCCGCCGTAAGTAGGATACAGTTTTTTTAACGTCTAGATCGAACGCGTGTAGGATAAGTCTAGAGGTTGGTGTATTGGAGTGACGTATAGAATAATTACAGAACCTCAGTGGCCGGTGTGAAACGCCTTTCGGGATCAAAAGTATAAACATGATAAATTTTATTTACACGGACACCGCCGAAAGCGTTAGGTTTAACAACTCGATTTAACGTATATGGGTTGTGTCTAGAAGTCGGCTCATTAGAGTGACGGAAATAGGAGCCGTTGTAAAACTACCATCAATTTTTTTTTTACCAGGACACTGCGAAAAGCGGGAGAGTCATTCCAAATGTTTGGCTCGAGGAGCTCCGCTTTATTATCAATTTTTTTTACCGGGACGCCGCGAAAAGCGTTAGGTTTAACGTATATGGGTTGTGTCTAGAAGTCGGTTTATTAGAGTGAGGAAAATAGGAGCCGTTGTAAAACTACTATCGGTATCAAAAATGATACATTATCAATGTATTTACATTATATATACCAAGCGTTCGGCTCGAGGAGCTCCGCTCCTCGGCCAGGACACCGACGAAAGTAGGATACGGTTTTTTTTTGAAAACACACATTTATACAATGAACGTATAGAGGATAAATCTAGAGGTCGGTTATTAGAGTGATGTAAAGAGTAATTCTGGTCAGTCGGGACGGAAAAAAAACTATTTTGAGATATTTTTTATATTTTAGTTATTGAGAACGCCGCCGTAAGTAGGATATAGTTTTTTTAACGTCTAGATGGCCGGTGTGAAACGCCTTTCGGGATCAAAAGTATAAACATGATAAATTTTATTTACACGGACACCGCCGAAATCGTTAGGTTTAACTACTCGATTTAACGTATATGGGTTTTGTCTAGAAGTCGGCTCATTAGAGTGACGAAAATAGGAGCCGTTGTAAAACTACTATCAATTTTTTTTTTACCAGGACACTGCGAAAAGCGGGAGAGTCATTCCAAATGTTTGGCTCGAGGAGCTCCACTTTATTATCAATTTTTTTTACCGGGACGCCGCGAAAAGCGTTAGGTTTAACGTCTCGATTTCACGTATATGGGTTGTGTCTAGAAGTCGGCTCATTAGAGTGACGAAAAAAGGAGCCGTTGTAAAACTACTATCAATTTTTTTTTTACCAGGACACTGCGAAAAGCGGTAGAGTCATTCCAAATGTTTGGCTCGAGGAGCTCCGCTTTATTATCAATTTTTTTTACCGGGACGCCGCGAAAAGCGTTAGGTTTAACGTAAATGGGTTGTGTCTAGAAGTCGGTTTATTAGAGTGAGGAAAATAGGAGCCGTTGTAAAACTACTATCGGTATCAAAAATGATACATTATCAATGTATTTACATTATATATACCAAGCGACCAAGGACACCGACGAAAGTAGGATACGGTTTTTCTTTGAAAACACACATTTATACAATGAACGTATAGAGGATAAATCTAGAGGTCGGTTATTAGAGTGATGTAAAGAGTAATTCTGGTCAGTCGGGACGGAAAAAAAACTATTTTGAGATATTTTTTATCTTTTTTATATTTTAGTTATTGAGAACGCCGCCGTAAGTAGGATACAGTTTTTTTAACGTCTAGATCGAACGCGTGTAGGATAAGTCTAGAGGTTGGTGTATTGGAGTGACGTATAAAATAATTCTGGTCAGTCGGTTCGGAAACAAAAGCCATTTAGTTATTTATTCGGCCAAGACATCGTCGAAAGTAGCATACAGGTTAGGTTTAACGTCTCGATTTCACGTATATGGGTTATGTCAAGAAGTTAATATTGAATATTGAAAACTTACTTATATAAATACTAAATACCTAAAGATCTTACACATCATAACCAATGTATTTCACCACTATCAAAAATGGTTTATATTCTACATGGGTGGATAATTGTTATGAAAATTTCTACGACTAAACTTTAAGACACTAATACTGCAATAAGTTAGTGAACACAATTCCTGCAAAAAATTTTGTTTAAACATTATTATAGTTGAAAAAGATCAACTTTATATTTTTATGATAATCAAATAAAATGCAAAGAAATGTTCAAATAGAAAGTGTAAATAAAACAGTGCTTTAAAAATGATGAATGTGCCTAAATTAATAAAATGCTTTGTAAAGCTCAGTTGATGTAATACTATACTATAAAATAATGCCTCTTCGGTTATAGTATTTTATAGTAGTGGCTGGTGTGAAACGCCTTTCGGGATCAAAAGTATAAACATGATAAATTTTATTTACACGGAAACCGCCGAAAGCGTTAGGTTTAACTACTCGATTTAACGTATATGGGTTGTGTCTAGAAGTCGGCTCATTAGAGTGACGAAAATAGGAGCCGTTGTAAAACTACTATCGGTATCAAAAATGATACATTATCAATGTATTTACATTATATATACCAAGCGTTCGGCTCGAGGAGCTCCGCTCCTCGGCCAGGACACCGACGAAAGTAGGATACGGTTTTTCTTTGAAAACACACATTTATACAATGAACGTATAGAGGATAAATCTAGAGGTCGGTTATTAGAGTGATGTAAAGAGTAATTCTGGTCGGTCGGGACGGAAAAAAAAACTGTTTTGAGATATTTTTTATCTTTTTTATATTTTAGTAATTGAGAACGCCGCTGTAAGTAGGATACAGTTTTTTTAACGTCTAGATCGGACGCGTGTAGGATAAGTCTAGAGGTTGGTAAGTAACCTCTTGGTATACGTTGGAGTAACGTATAGAATAATTGTGGTCAGTCGGTTCGGAAACAAAAGCTATTTAGTTATTTATTCGGCCAAGACATCGTCGAAAGTAGCATACAGGTTAGGTTTAACGTCTCGATTTCACGTATATGGGTTATGTCTAGAAGTTAATATTGAATACTGAAAACTTACTTATAAATACTAAATACCTAAAGGTCTTACACATCATAGCCAATGTATTTCACCACTATCAAAAATGGTTTATATTCTACATGGGTGGATAATTGTTATGAAAATTTCGACGACTAAACTTTAATACACTAATACTGCAATAAGTTAGTGAACACAATTCCTGCAAAAAATTTTGTTTAAACATTATTATAGTTGAAAAAGATCAACTTTATATTTTTATGATAATAATAAAATAAAATGCAAAGAAATGTTCAAATAGAAAGTGTAAATAAAACAGTGTTTTAAAAATGATGAATGTGCCTAAATTAATAAAATTCTTTGTAAAGCTCAGTTGATGTAATGAACATTATTTTTACTCACCGTAAGAAAATTTGAGTGCTCCACAATAAACATAAATAAATAAATTTGTATAAATTGACTGTAATTACAGTACCAAACAGTAAATGCAAACAGATTTGATTAGATTTATTCATGTGAGTTGGATAAGGGCAATGGAAGTAACTATCAACTTAATTATTATGATATTATTATTTTTATATATAATCAAGCAAAGAGATGCAAGTTGAATCAAAATTATGAACTAACATGTTAACCATTTTTTGAACAGCTACTTAGGTCTGGTCAAAATATATTATACCCAATTTTGCTAAGAGAAAATCATTTTTATTGTAAATGTATATTACCATAGACATAAGCCGATAAGGTACGGGTCTCAATTGAGTATTTACTATAGCATTTTCACATAATAGTTCTAACTACAATTTACAATTAGTGTTTTCTAAAGAATCATAATTCAGGGCTCTGAAGTTATGCACTTAAAAATTCCAAAAAATGCGCTATAAATGGCACGAAAAAATGAAAAATAAGAATTTAACTTGAAAAAATTTAACAAAATCTAAAAAAAAAAATATGCACTAAAAATCTCTTAATATTTTGTATTTAACATAATAATTATATGTAGTCGAGTAATGAATAATCATTGTTATGAAAATTTCTACAACTAAACCAAGCTTACTTAAAAAAAACTTTAAGACACTAATAATGCAATAAGTTAGTGAACTATTGTTTAAACATTATTATAGTTGAAAAAATATCAACTTTACTGGTATATATTTTGATAATAAAATAAAATGAAACGAAAGGTTCATACAGAAAGTGTTAATAAAACAGTGTTTTAAAAATGAAGGTGAACATATAATGAACATTTTTTTTACTAATAAATTACTATAGATTGAATCAAAATTATGAACTAACATTTCATACATTTTTTGAATTGCTACATAAGTCTGGTCAAAATATATGATACCCATTTTCCCAAGAGAAAATAATTTTTATTGTAAATGTATATATTACCATAGACAAAAGCCAATAAGGCACGGGTCAATTGAGTATTTACTATAGCATTTTCACATAATAGTTCTAACTACAATCTACAATCTGAAAAATGCATTCGGATATACCATAAAAAAAAAAAAAAAAAAAAAACATTTTGTATAAATAATTCAACAATATAGGTATACCGTATACTTTTTTTGTGTTGAATAAGACACGACGTATGACATGTTATTATTGAGTATTAAAAAAATAATAATACTATCGAAAAACATATTATGTGTATGAACATTTTTGGTGACACAAACTGAGGGCAAATTATATTAATGAGATAAAGTATCCAATGTAATGGTAAGTAGTTTATAATTCTATAGTAAAAAGTATTCTATTTAATAAAACAGTGTAAATATTCAATTTTACATAATATAATAGGTACAGCAGAAACGTTTTTCTTAAAAACTTTTTATCCATTGAAAAAAATAAAAACTATTTTGTATAACATATATATATATAATATAATTAAATAATATAGGTATACTTTTACTTTGTGTCGAATCAGACATGTTATTAGTGAGTAAGTATTCATCAAAAATAATAATAGTATCAAAAAACACAAACCGAGAGGAAATTGTTTTATATTAATTATTATTTAATATTAAGAGAAGATAAAAGTATACAATTTAATAGTAAGTAGGTATTGTTTATGACACCCAAAATTGCAAATGTATTTCACAATTTCAACTTATCATCAAATAACCAAATTAAAATGTTAATTAATATATGACTGGTATCTAAGAAATAATATAATGGCGTTGGACTATTTGTAAATTTATTTCACCACAATCAAAATCAGTGGTTAGTTCAGCTAAAATAATATAATTATTTATTATAACGCTTTAATGATTCGTAGACGGTTATAGTAGATATATTTTTTAAATTTTCACTTACCATTGTAAAAGTATTTTGATTAGTTTAAAATCGACAAACACGGATAATTAACTATTTGCATATTTACTACCATGATAATATGTAAGAGTGTGTTTTAAGAGAAATTCAACAGTCATAATTCATGCAATTACAATTTTATCCTAGAATTAGGTACTGTTACATACATTTAGTATGTACCACTCGAATTATAGGTACCTACGGAGTCGAATTAGAGTATTTTCTATTTAATAAAACAGTATAAATATTCAATTTCCTTTAGTTACTCATACACAGTGTGTTTGTAGCATATAATAGGTCCAGCAGAAATGTCCGATGTGTAGGTACCCGATATCATTGGTCAATGGTCTTCACACCAAAAGACAAAAGCCGACCTATAAATTATTATTTTGAACTAAATGGTTTATATACAGAAGAAAATAATATCTGATTTAATACATAAATTATATAAAAGAAATAGAAAGAGTCAAATAATAATATGTTTTCATAATATTTAGTATTTCCTGGATCATCTCTAACACAAACTGTAAATAATCGATAATTGAATAAATAAATTGAATACAGTGTTTTAAAAGTCGGTGTTAATTATACACAGATAGGAACTACCTACCGAACACGAATATTAACAGAACCTAGAAAGTATTTGTATTTATTTTTTGAAAAAGCCTAACACTCTCATGACCAATTCTGTCATTAGTAACAAAGTAACTTATTCAATACTTACTTAGTAAATCATTCATTATGAGTAATAATAACCGGTGGACAGCAAGAAACTACAAAACGATCAATATATATATATATATGACATGGTATAACGAACAAAAAACTAAAAAAAAAAAAATATATTACGCGTAAATTAGCGTAAAACGTATAATAAAACACGAATACACGATAAAAACTCGAGTAGTAGAGTGAATTATTAGTTTTTAATATATAATATACGACAAAAGTAATACGAATATACGATATTAAATTATTAATATATTATTTACTATTATTTCTCGAGTACTCTAGAGGTACAAAAAATCACAAAACACTTATATGAGTACACTTTGTATAAAAGATACACGGTCAAACGTAATGCGTTTAAATCATATAATATATTATTATATAGGATACTAACTATATAGGATTACAAACTAAATAGTAGTTTAAAACATTTTTATTAAGAAAAAAACATAGCAAAAACGTGCAAAACACGATAAAACTCGAGTAGTACACATATAATATAATAACAATAACGAACAAAAAACTACAAAAACGCGTAAATTTTTTTCGCGTAAATTTGCGTAAACGTATAATAAAACACGAATACACGATAAAAACTCGAGTAGTAGAGTGAATTATTAGTTTTTAATATATAATTATTACGACAAAAGTAATACGAATATACGATATAAGACAAAAGCACGGAGAATAACAGATAACACGGGGCCGCGTTATCAATAAAAGACAGAGAGTAGTGCGAATTGGCGGGAAACGATCACGGGGCACGTTTCTTTTTCAAAAGGAAAAATGAAAAATCGACCTTTTTTGGGCGCGCGAACGCGTAAAACGACGTCCGGGGACGGGGACAGAATATTTCAAATGAGAACGTAATTTTATAGTATGAGAAAAAGGAAAAAACGGCGTTTAAAAAATAGTGGTAAATTGAGGTTATGTTTACCTTCCGATTTTATATTATAAGACTAGCTGCCGGTGAAACGCCTTTCGGGATCAAAAGTATAAACATGATAAATTTTATTTACACGGACACCGCCGAAAGCGTTAGGTTTAACGTATATGGGTTGTGTCTAGAAGTCGGTTTATTAGAGTGAGGAAAATAGGAGCCGTTGTAAAACTACTATCGGTATCAAAAATGATACATTATCAATGTATTTACATTATATATACCACGCGTTCGGATCGAGGAGCTCCGCTCCTCGGCCAGGACACCGACGAAAGTAGGATACGGTTTTTCTTTGAAAACACACATTTATTCAATGAACGTATAGAGGATAAATCTAGAGGTCGGTTATTAGAGTGATGTAAAGAGTAATTCTTGTCAGTCGGGACGGGAAAAAAACTATTTTGAGATATTTTTTATCTTTTTTATATTTTAGTTATTGAGAACGCCGCCGTAAGTAGGATACAGTTTTTTTAAAGTCTAGATCGAACGCGTGTAGGATAAGTCTAGAGGTTGGTGTATTGGAGTGACGTATAGAATAATTACAGAACCTCAGTGGCCGGTGTGAAACGCCTTTCGGGATCAAAAGTATAAACATGATAAATTTTATTTACACGGACACCGCCGAAAGCGTTAGGTTTAACTACTCGATTTAACGTATATGGGTTGTGTCTAGAAGTCGGCTCATTAGAGTGACGAAAATAGGAGCCGTTGTAAAACTACTATCAATTTTTTTTTTACCAGGACACTGCGAAAAGCGGGAGAGTCATTCAAATGTTTGGCTCGAGGAGCTCCGCTTTATTATCAATTTTTTTTACCGGGACGCCGCGAAAAGCGTTAGGTTTCACGTATATGGGTTGAGTCTAGAAGTCGGTTTATTAGAGTGAGGAAAATAGGAGCCGTTGTAAAACTACTATCGGTATCAAAAATGATACATTATCAATGTATTTACATTATATATACCAAGCGTTCGGCTCGAGGAGCTCCGCTCCTCGGCCAGGACACCGACGAAAGTAGGATACGGTTTTTCTTTGAAAACACACATTTATACAATGAACGTATAGAGGATAAATCTAGAGGTCGGTTATTAGAGTGATGTAAAGAGTAATTCTGGTCAGTCGGGACGGAAAAAAAACTAATTTGAGATATTTTTTATCTTTTTTATATTTTAGTAATTGAGACGCCACCGTAAGTAGGATACAGTTTTTTTAACGTCTAGATCGAACGCGTGTAGGATAAGTCTAGAGGTTGGTGTATTGGAGTGACGTATAGAATAATTCTAGTCAGTCGGTTCGGAAACAAAAGCTATTTAGTTATTTATTCGGCCAAGACATCGTCGAAAGTAGCATACAGGTTAGGTTTAACGTCTCAATTTCACGTATATGGGTTGTGTCTAGAAGTCGGCTCATTAGAGTGACGAAAATAGGAGCCGTTGTAAAACTACTATCAATTTTTTTTTTACCAGGACACTGCGAAAAGCGAGAGAGTCATTCCAAAAGTTTGGCTCGAGGAGCTCCGCTTTATTATCAATTTTTTTTACCGGGACGCCGCGAAAAGCGTTAGGTTTAACGTATATGGGTTGTGTCTAGAAGTCGGTTTATTAGAGTGAGGAAAATAGGAGCCGCTGTAAAACTACTATATAATCTACTATAATAAGATAAATCTAGAGGTCGGTTATTAGAGTGATGTAAAGAGTAATTCTGGTCAGTCGGGACGGGAAAAAAACTATTTTGAGATATTTTTTATCTTTTTTATATTTTAGCTATTGAGAACGCCGCCGTAAGTAGGATGCAGTTTTTTTAACGTCTAGATCGAACGCGTGTAGGATAAGTCTAGAGGTTGGTGTATTGGAGTGACGTATAGAATAATTCTGGTCAGTCGGTTCGGAAACAAAAGCTATTTAGTTATTTATTCGGCCAAGACATCGTCGAAAGTAGCATACAGGTTAGGTTTAACGTCTCGATTTCCCGTATATGGGTTATGTCTAGAAGTTAATATTGAATATTGAAAACTTACTTATAAATACTAAATACCTAAACGTCTTACACATCAAAGCCAATGTATTTCACCACTATCAAAAATGGTTTATATTCTACATGGGTGGATAATTGTTATGAAAATTTCTATGACTAAACTTTAAGACACTAATACTGCAATAAGTTAATGAACACAATTCCTGCAAAAAATGTTGTTTAAACATTATTATAGTTGAAAAAGATCAACTTTATATTTTTATGATAATAAAATAAAATGCAAAGAAATGTTCAAATAGAAAGTGTAAATAAAACAGTGTTTTAAAAATGATGAATGTGCCCAAATTAATAAAATTCTTTGTAAAGCTCAGTTGATGTAATGAACATTATTTTTACTCACCGTAAGAAAATTTGAGTGCTCCACAATGAACATAAATAAATAATTTTGTATAAATTGACTGTAATTACAGTCAGTAAATGCAAACAGATTTGATTAGATTTATTCATGTGAGTTGGATAAGGCCAATGGAAGTAACTATCAACTTAATTATTATTATATATTATTTTTATATAAAATCAAGCAAAGAGATGCAAGTTGAATCAAAATTATGAACTAACATGTTAACCATTTTTTGAACAGCTACTTAGGTCTGGTCAAAATATATTATACCCAATTTTGCTAAGAGAAAATCATTTTTATTGTAAATGTATATTACCATAGACAAAAGCCGATAAGGTACGGGTCAATTGAGTATTTACTATAGCATTTTGACATAATAGTTCTAACTACAATTTACAATTAGTGTTTTCTAAAGAATCATAATTCAGGGCTCTGAAGTTATGCACTTAAAAATTCCAAAATATGCGCTATAAATGGCACGAAAAAATGAAAAATAAGTATTTAACTTGAAAAAATTTATCAAAATCTAAAAAAAAAAAATATGCACTAAAAATCTCTTAATATTTTGTATTTTACATAATAATTGTATGTAGTCGAGTAATGAATAATAATTGTTATGAACATTTCTACAACTAAACCAAGCTTACTTAAAAAAAACTTTAAGACACTAATAATGCAATAAGTTAGTGAACTTTATATATTTTGATAATAAAATGAAATGAAACAAAAGGTTCATACAGAAAGTGTTAATAAAACAGTGTTTTAAAAATGAAGGTGAACATATAATGAACATTTTTTTTACTAATAAATTACTATAGATTGAATCAAAATTATGAACTAACATTTCATACATTTTTTGAATAGCTACATAAGTCTGGTCAAAATATATTATACCCAATTTTGCTAAGAGAAAATCATTTTTATTGTAAATGTATATATTACCATAGACAAAAGCCAATAAGGCACAGGTCAATTGAGTATTTACTACAGCATTTTCACATAATAGTTCTAACTATAATTTACAATTGAAAATAGCAATCAGTATTTATTAAAAGGTTTATACAAAAAAAAAAAAGTATACCTACATTTACATATACGGTTTTTTTTATAACAATAACCCTAACATTGTTAGTATTGTGGAAATTAGTTTTGTTAGACGTGGAAAGCTCTTATTGTGACTACTCGATAACGTATTGTTGTTGAATACAGCAGTTAATAAGTACAATCAGATTCTGAAAAAAAAACTATGTATGTACAATTAATATAATTTTTTAACGTTTTGTGGGTATAGTTATTGTAAGGCGACCAAAGTATTAATGAGTTGAAATCACAACAAACAGGTACCTATAATAATGAAACGCTTTAAGTTAAACGAAGGGAAAAAAAGGTATTTAAATATCATAGATGTGATAGAGTCGTTGTGTGTGGAAATGTGAAATAAAAAAAATTCTGTATGTTATTGCATCATAACTACTGCTATTATTAAAACAATAATTATAATATGTTCGACATTAGTTACGAATTCGCATGAAAGCGAATTCGCATCCAGAGAGAACCACGTGGAGGTTGTCGAACCTTCTCTCCGCCCCCCCCTTCCAATATACGGAAGTAGATGCTACCATATGTGTCCATTTAGCCCTTCTCCAATCAGTAATATTCCATGAGACAATCAAAATAATATGTATGTATGTATGTAAGTATAGAGATAATCTAGTGGCCGGTGTAAAACTATTATCGTTTAGATAATAAGAAACGGTTAAGATAATAAAAAAATAATTGTGTGTATTAGTTTTATAAGGGGACCGTAGTATTTATTAAAGAGTTAAAATCACATTAAACTGGTACGTATAATAATGAAACGCTTTAAGATCAACGAATGGAAAAAAAGGTATTTAAATTTAAAATATTATAAATGTGATACAGTCATTGTGTGTGGAAATGTAAAATAAAAATTTCATTGGACGTATAGTGGCTAAGTCTAGAGGTCGGTATGATGAAAGACGTATAGAGCTCTCGATGTATAATATTAGATAAATTTCACATTAGATAAATTTCACATTGTATTTCAGACTATTTTGTAGAGCGGACTAACACCGTGGGTACCGTCTTTCCATCAAGAAAGACTAACGCCGTGCGCACCGCTGACATTGGTCAGCTAGCTAAATGGGTACCGTCTTTCGACTAACGCCATAACACATCGGGTACCGTCAACGCGTCTACGCCATAGACTGATTTAAAAGAAAGGGCTAAATTCACATATCATACCACCAGGAAGCCTAAAGCACTTCTCGGTATACGACGTTCTTGGTGACGAACCTGCCTTTGTCGTCTGCACACAGGCCAACTTTGATGGAACCCGAGTTTCTGACTCGTGAAAAAGCCACGTACAGCTGACCGTGTGTGAATACTGGACACGGTAGCAACAAACCGACTCGATCAAACGTTTGGCCCTGGGACTTGTTGATCGTCATGGCGAACGATAACCGCACGGGAAATTGAACGCGCCGCATGACAAAAGGTAGATCGTCTTCCTCGCTGGACGTGAGCGGTATGGCCGGAACGATTACCTCGTCTTGCGCATCGCCTGTACCAGACAACAACCTCGCTTTGAAGTTGTGTCGCCGCAACTGGGTGACCACCAACCTCGTACCGTTACAGAGTCGCCTCTTGGGATCGAGGTTCCGGAGTAACATTACGACGGCGCCGACTTTTAAGACCAATTTGTACGGTGGAAGACCGTCCGGTTCCAGACTGTTGAGAAACTCTGTCGGATAATTGGCCACTTCGACAGGATCGTCGACCACCACGGTATCAATGGCGGTGTAGACCCTGGCGTCACCTACGACCCGCGCGTTCAGCACGTCGCGATTGACCTGTCTGCAATGTTCGTTCCTAGGACAAAGAATGATTCCGAGCAAAGTCGTCGACGTTAGCCAACGACATTCGCCGCGGATAAACGAAATTCACCAGATCCGGTACGTTACAAACCATTCCCGGAGGAATGGATACGGTGTCCGGAACACCGTCGACCTGTGGCAGTTCGCCGTTACCGAGTTTGAGTAGCCAGGCGGCAAAGTCCGCGTCGCCGTCGGCCCGCATGTTTCGCGTGAGACTGAATCGCTCCATGAGCCGCCACGTACGGGTGTACTTGATCGACGATCTGACAACGTCGCTTCTCGTTCCTCGGCGGACGACCGGCAATATCTGCCGGAAATCGCCTGCGAACAAAAAGGGTTTACCGCCGAACGGTAAGTCCGATCCCATAACGTCTCGTAGCAACCGATCGACTACGGAGAGTTGCATTCCCGGCGACATTGGCGCTTCGTCCCAGACTATGAGTGCCGCGTCCCGTATTCTCTGCGCGCGGTTAGACTGCATGGTGATGGACGACGCCGAATCGTCGGTCAGCGTCCCGAACGGCAATCCGAAAGTCGAGTGCACCGTCATTCCGCCGTCCATGAGCATCGCCGCGATTCCTGTAAAAGCCACGGACAACACCGACATACCTCTGTTGCGAAGAGACCATATCAGACAACCGTACAGAGTCGTTTTTCCCGTCCCACCGGGTCCGTCTACGTAGAACAGTTTCGCGACGTCCCGGCGGTCTTCGACGGCCGACATTACGCGATCGAACACCGTTCGCTGTTCTCCGTTGAGCGAGTCCAACTGTCGAACCCAACGTACTGCAGCGTCCACACCGTCGAACACGCCTCGGTCCGGTTCGGCTTCGAGCAGCGTGACGTCCGGCAGCGGCAGGCCGAAGTCGGTTAACGTTTTTCCGCGAGCCTGTAATAGGTCTCCGATGGCGTCCAGACACGCCGCCCGGGCGCGATCAGCGTCTCGGAAACGTTCGACGAAATCTCTCATCAGGTTCGCCTCGTTCGTTTCGTACAACGTTAGCGGATCTGCGGGCTGACAAAAAGACAATATCGTTACGAAAAGATATCGTACCTGTCGCGGAGTGTCCTGAGTAGCCGATTCTGCCAGGCAATCGAGCCACACTCGGTCGTTTTCCAGGAGTCCGAGCGCAACGGCCGCGGCCGCGTAACTCTGATACACGACACCGTCGACCGTTCTTACGTCTCGGAAGGACTGTGGGCCTTTCCGGTGCAAAAGGAGCAACCGCAGGTGAAATCGATCGCGGTCCAAAGGGTTGACGACATACATCCGAGACAACGTTTCGTTGGGGAGAACCCTCAGTCGCCGTCTCCACTGTCTGGCCTGCGCATTCCAAGTGTAGTGCGTGGGTATTTCGTGGTACAGGTACTGTCGGGCGTTCTCGTCTACTCGGTTCAGCTCGAAGAAACCGGTGAGTTTAGTGCGACCGAGAGCTGCGTTCCGCACACGCTCTTCCAACTGGCCCGGTGCAAAGTACACGTCGTGACGACCTTCCAGATGAACCGGAAGTCTAATGACCGTGTGACTCCGTTTGTGCATTTCGTACGAAAACAGCCGCCAAACTCCTTCCGGTGGACTGACGTAACGCGAATTCAGGAAACTGATAATAATAGTAATAGAATTACAAAAGCGTATGTTATTTTAATTATTATTAATGTAGTATATTATAATTACCCTTGTATTTCGTTCGCGTCCCACACCGCCAATGTGGCCGCGTCGTGGCCTTTGTACACGTACTTGTACAAATACATTACGCTCTTCACCGTAGAGCACACCTCGACGTTAATGTGCGCGTCGTATTTGGCCAACAGGTACGGATTGTGCGGCACGACAAACTCGTTACCGACTTCGTGATTTCTGACGTTCACCGTGCGACCGTTGTCGGGTCTCAGGTACGTTGGATAACCGCCATCCGATCTGAACAGAGTCTCTTCGCTGTACTCTTTCGGAAACTTCTTGGAACAACTGCCGTCCACCATACACGGGCTGTTCGGGTTCAATGGTCCGCACGGGCCGTGAATCATGTGTGACGATACGGCCGTGTGTAACCGCCTCTCGGTCACAGGGTCTGGTAAATAGGCACAAACGACGTTGTCGATGTCGTCCGCGGTTTGAAACTTACAGTCTTCGCGTAAGACGATCACTATGTGCGCGTGCGGCAGACCGCGTTTCTGAAACTCAACGGTATAAACATACGCGTCTACATAACCGAATATCCTGTTCTTCGTTATGTCCCACATGACCTCCGCGAGTTTAGCGTGAAACACCCTGGCCACCAGATCGGGTCGGTCGTTCGCCGTCGACCCGTGAGCGAGGTTTTGTTGGATTTCCGGCCACCTGGGATTGCACGTAAACGTTATAAACAGGTCCGGCTTACCGTACTTACGCACTATAGTCATCGCGTCGTGATAACACTGTTTCATGTAACGGGGACTGCCCACAAACGTGGACGGCAAAATAACTCTACGACCGGCGGCCTCGAGCTCCGGCGCGTTCAAATCGTGCTGTTGGTTAACGTGGTCCATAAGACCTTGATACGCGTCCGCGAACAGCTGGGCCTGGTTTCTATCCACGTACCTCAAGTTATTAGCCTCCATGCGAACGTACTGGTCGCACACGTATTGCTGAAACAGAAAACCACCACCGTGCAAAAGACTAAATGCTGGGTGTCTAGTATCGTTATTTCCTCGATAACGAATAGCTATACGGTAACACGCGAACTCTCGGATAGTGTTCCTGGTGCGCACTCGGTTTCGACGGACGCCCTCTTGCTGCAAGTGGAATGTCCAACCTATCTCTCCGTATGGGAAAAACAGCGGGTACAACATTGGGTCCGCGTGGCACGATCCGGACGGTATGTTTTGCCTTTGATAACCCGGTCGATTCGGATTCGTGTCGTAGATAACCAGATCGACGTTTCTTGGCGGTCGACCGTCATCACCGACAAACACCACAGCTACTTCGTTTGCTGCCGGTGCGTTATACCTACGCCGGTCTCTGCTTGGATCGCTGACGAAATGCATGGCCACTCTTCTTGGTTCCCTCTCAGGGTCGGCTGCGGCGGATTCTCGTTCCGCCGTCCACACCTGACGCATGTTACTACAACGTAATAACAACAATGCACTCATGTTATATATTTTGTTTAGTATTTAATATTTATTGTGTATAATTACCGAAAAGCCTGTGCGTAAGGATTGATTTCACGTAACATGGCGTCCAGTGAGGCCATCAAGTTTTCCGACACTCTGTGCTGATTCGTCTGTTGTTCCATTCGAATACGGTTCGCCGTCTCCGATTCGACGAAATACAGTTCACAGTATTTCGGCTGCCTGTCATCGTTTCCGACAACATCGTTGGTGATCCTGTGATACACCTGTCCGTGTACGGAGAACACCCTTGGACCCGCGCCGGTCAACCGTCGTTGGTTTAGATCGGTGAAAACGCAGCGAACGCCAGAGAATTGTTGTACCGACGGAATTCGTTCCGGAAATTCCTGCCATCCTGTGAATCATCTATCAACAAACCCATTAATAACTCTGGTGCAGGTTGCAAAACGCGATTACCGGTAACGGTCATTAAACCGTTATTACAACACGTAGCGAAGTGTCTGTCTCTAGCGATGGTGCGCTCACACATGAAGTGACGCGCGCTGCAGTGCGAGCATACATGATCCAACGCGCCTACATCGTATCGTCGTGGTAACTCGTGTTGCACGCCAGCTGGTCGATCTACAATCAACACCTCACGTGCTGCAGGCGGACCGTCAATATCGAACTATAATTTAATTTAATTACAAATCATATTTAAATAAGCTTTTTTTTTATTTTCATGTGTTTTAGTTTTCACGTCAACTGACCTCATCGTCCACTTCTGACAATACTTCTATCATGTCCCCATCTATTTCACCCTAACAATAAATAGAAATCATGATTTCTATAGTTGTTTGAAGTTTTAATAAAAATTGCGGTTAGTTTAGATATCCCATGAAAAAGTTTTAAAAAAAAAAAAAATGAAATATTGTAATTCAAAGTCACTTATTTATAGGCACAAATTTAAAATTGCCCTTTCACATTGGAAAAATTGAATAAAACTATGTTTTTTTTTTATTACAAATATACCATAAACTGAGATATGGTTACGGTTTTATAGATGAAGAGATAATATTGAAATGTGCCAAAAAAAATTAAAAGAAATAAAACAAAGCCTGGTATATTTTGTATATTTTACATCCAGATCCAGATTCTGTATCATATTGTATCTGAAAACCTGTATGAAAATTGTAAAACCAATATAGATGGTAGCCTTATACCCTTTAGTGTTAGAAAAATAGCGTATAATGTTATTTTTATTTATTATTGTTAGGTGTAACAATTAGGTACCTATGCAATTCGGTGTTTGGGACAGAATTCATGTACCTACATAAAGTATAGGAAACAAAATTTGGGAAAAAATTTTTTGTACATGTATGTACAGTGAAATAAAAATACAGTGTTAAAATGTTTACTTGTTTTTTTGTCTATATGGACATCAAAAAATGTGAACAATTTGATAATGTAAAAAGACTTAATAATACTTATTACATTTATGCTTTATAAGCGGCATGATAGAAAATACTTAGTTTGTTTCAAATTTTAAATAGGTACCTTGTAACATTCGAA